>JAFEMH010004114.1:97500-226400 GCA_022495995.1 Adenophora triphylla var. japonica | reverse complement strand
AAAATCAAATATTTTCGTCGAAAAATAAGGAAAAATTCCCACAAAAATTTTTACCCTGGTTGCCGGTCGAAAAGTTGCCGTAGATTATCCATGAAATATTCCGTTGTTAATATTTAATTTTATTTTTAATCCGAATTTTACCCACAGAAATTTCCTTAGGTAATATTTCTGTGAGTAAATCTAAATATTATTTTTAATAAGAATATTACCCACGGAATAGTCCGTGGGAAATAATTTTAATAGTATTTTCATGGAAATTTTATCCACGGACATTTTCGTGGGTAATTATATTGAATATATTACCCACGAAAATTTTTCTGGGTAAAATTATCCGAATTGAAAAAAATATATTTGAAAATTCAAAAGTGACCTGTAAAATCTAAAAGTTTGATTCATAACATATAACATTCACCATTCAAACAAAAGACATACACAATTCTCAAACAATTATCCCAAAACAATATTTTTCAAACCAAATAAAACAGTAACGTACAAATCTCAAAACAATATAGCTGTTGTTGTAGCACAGATCTCGTCATTTCTTGCATTTGTTGTTGCATCTTTTGCTCAATCTCTTGTCGTATTTGTTTCTTTTTTTGCCGCAATCTTTCCTCCATTCGCTCTTCCATTTCCTTAAAATTAGGTCGTAAAAAGAGAGAAATAAAATTAAATCAGAGCGTGAAGAATTTATACAAAGGTTACCACGGAATTTTTCGTGGATATTACCCACGAAATATTTCGTGGGTAATTAATTCGTTTACTCACGAAATTTCCATCGGTGATGCTCACGGAATGATTT
This sequence comes from Adenophora triphylla var. japonica, assembly GCA_022495995.1. Classification (NCBI taxonomy): domain Eukaryota; kingdom Viridiplantae; phylum Streptophyta; class Magnoliopsida; order Asterales; family Campanulaceae; genus Adenophora; species Adenophora triphylla. Next base: position 225,601 of record JAFEMH010004114.1, on the reverse strand, counting down.
TCGTGGGTAACTTGAATAATTACTCACGGAATTTTCGTCGGTAAAATGGTTAATTTTTTTTAATTTGGCCTTTATGAATCCGTCAGTAACAAGAAATATTTCATGAGCAATAGTGACGGATATTTTCGTTGGTAATTTTCCCGGGATGATCTCACTGCTTCTAGTAGTGAAAGTTGCAATGGCCTGTAAGTAAATACTCTATTTCTTGAGGTTGTAAATTCTACAATCATGTAGTTAATCTATGTAAAATCGTGCATCATTTTATCTTAGTCTTAAATCATTTCTTTTCCTATTGGTATTAATGCCTACAAATAGAAAACGTATATGTTTGTATGATCCTAATAAATCAAGAGAAGTAATTAGTAAAGGCCAATCTTGATTATCGAAATCATATGAATTGAACTACTCTAAATTAATCACTTGAGAGTAAATTAACTGTCTAGTAATTCTTCCTTTAGTGTAAAATACGTGAATTTAATATAAACTTACCGGGAGGCTTTGATTAACATACTAAATATCGTGTTAGTCTAAAATAATGTGGGTGCTACATTGATCGTGATAAGTTAGCAATGCAATAACTTATGGTATCATTCTTTATTTATGAAATTAACAATTTTATTAAAAACATGATTTTACATGATTATTGCATATTGTGTGAATTTCAATCTATAATATTTTTTATTATAAAAGTTCAATCCACCACATTATTGTAATCTGTATTTGTTTCTGTTTATTCTTCATCAAACAAACAATTTTTTCAATCTTATTTATCTATAAATCTCAATATAAGCAAATATCAATTATTATTAATAATGTCCTCTTGAAATTCGATTCACATTTGTTTTTCTAGCAGGATAGGTATAGTATAGCAGATGCAGATACTCCTCCGTCCCATTACACGCAACACACTTTCCCCTTTTCGTGCCCCATGTTTGAATATACTTCCCGAAAAGTGAAAGTTTTTATCACTATTCCCTCCACTCATTCTCTCCAAGCATTATTTTAATACTCACAACACAATTATTATAATTTACTATTCCCTCCACTCATTCTCTCTCCTATTTTACTTTTACACCTCACAACATTTATAAGACTTATTTTTTTCCTTAATCTACACGTGAACAAGTGAATTTTCACTTTCTTTAATAGATCTGAGGAGTATATATATATATATACTCCCTCCGGCCCGAGATAATATGCACTTTTTGGCTCGACACGCAGAATTAAGGGAGAAAAGTGAAAAAGGTGATGTGTCAGAGCGTACTGGTCAAAAGAGAGCAGGTTTCAGCACTTGGGTAATGGTTGTGCAGTAGAGAGAACTGAGTCCCATTTTCCATTTCGGGAAGCATGACAGATCATTGTGGGACGTCCAAACATTCAGATCATTTTGCGGATTATCTTGAGACGGAGGGAGTATCTATATGGGCATAAAACACAACCGTCCGTGAACAATAGGCATGTGTGAACAGCTTTCAAATCGCCAAATTCTTCCATTTTGCCCTCACTAAGTTATGTCCCTTTCCCATTTTGCCTTTTTTAAAAAAATTTAAAATTAAAAATAAAAATAAAATACGTGTCCTCATACACGGACTTTATTTAAAAAGATATACTCCCTCTCCGTCTCCATAAGTTTTAAGAAAAGGTGAAACTACATCGGGAATTAGGCTGAATATTATTATAGTATTAGGAAAAAGAATGAATGGAAGATTGGTTACGAGTGTGAAAAATTAAATAGAGAGAGAATGTGAAAATTATAATGGTAAAAAATAATGTAGGACAGATAGAATGAATGCAGAGAGACCAGAATAAAAACTTTTCATTTCTGGGAATTCTCAATAAGAGACGCCCAAAATGGAAAAGTTTTCTTAACATTGGGACGGAGAGCCCCTCCGTCCCGAACAATCTTCACACTTTCCTTTGTCCCAAAACTTACTTCACACATTTAAAACTTTACCTAAGTCCTTGGAAAGGAATCTTTATTGTGATTTTCTCCACTCATTCTCTCTCCTCCTTATTTTAATACTCACAACACTATTATAATTTACATTATTCTCTCCACTCATTCTCTCTCCTATTTTATTTTCACACTCACACAACACTCACATAATACTCCTCCTCCTAAAACCTGTTTAAGTGGTGAGCCACAGGGGCGTTTGGCGAGGAAAGATATAAACGCATGTTTATTTCTAAATTTATTTAAGGGACTCATAATTAATCATCATGATAATTGAGAGTTGAGACCCAGACATGATATGGCTTGATGGGTTTTTTGGCTCGCGCTTATAGAACTAGAACCCAGTTCACTGTTCAAGTTATTGGCCTTGTAACTGTCTTCCTGGGAAGTTTCTATTCCCACTATATCAATTCTATTATACAATGCCTTTTCGATGTTTTCTCCGTGAATTGAGAGAAAATAGTAGCACCCTGTCTTCCTTCTTCTTCTTTTTTCTTCAGGGATTTAATCTGACATTTTTCCGAATATCCTGAAATTGGTCTGAATTTAATTGGAAATTTTCCCCAAAACACCGCCAAAAACATATCTATGGGATAGACACGGGCTTCTTCTGCATCTGCGTTGATGAATACGATCTGTAAGTTTGTTCATTTCACTTGAATCTTACGCTGTGTATGTGTGTGCGCTTGCTTACCCTCGAAAGGTTGTGGATTGATTGCATATTTTGATTGAATATGAGTGCTAAGGATTTAGTAATTTTTCTGTTAATTGTCTGGGTTGAAGAGTATATGATTCAATTGTCGAATATTTTATATGGGCTTTTTGATTCTTCAGTATTACTTAGTCCAAATTTGGAGTGCATATTGGTCGGTTTTTATGCGTTAGCTGAGACTGGAGAGTATTCTTGGGTACAGATAGAAACTCTATGTATTTCATATTCCCTCGGTGCTATAATAAATGCCACACTTCGACCAAAATAAATGTCCCCTTTTCAAAATAGGAAAAAATCTTAGTGCAATATTACTGATGGTACAATCAACATACAAACATGTAAGACATATTCCTTAAAATCCTTGACAAGTCAAACGCGACATTTATTTTCTGATCCGTTTGGAGTACTAAAAGAAACTAACTCTTACTCTATGAAAAACTCATAGTTTAGTGAAGCAATGATAAAAAAATTGTCTGTTTGAGAAAGGAGAATTAATGAAGGAAAGCGGTTCTTGATTTTTTTTTTTTTTTTTTTTTTTAATATACTTTTATTGGACTATGATGAATGTTAAAACTAATAGGAACATATCTTTGAATGTAAAATGGAAGAAAGAGACATTTCATTGTGGCCCCACCCACACGAACTTTGTCCATGAAGGGCCTTGACCCCCAAATATTAAGGATTCCTTTAGGAAGTGTTTCTACTCTGAAAAGTAGAAGGCAACAACCTTGACGCCTATTACTTACATTCCTTAGGGTGGCTCAACTTGAACACTTTGGAGTAATGTGACTTTTATGTGTCAACAGCTGGTTGCATTTTCTAGACCCTTGACGTGTGCATGTGCATGGTTATACATGTTTGATGTGTGCACTTTGGTCATGCGATACCTAATTTGTGGGGGTTGGGAGAGAGAGACATTTGATTGTGGCCCCATCCACACGAACTTGTCCAATGATCCTTGTGGGGGGATTACTTCCCTTGTCCCAAAAGTTAAGTGTCTCCTAATGGTTTTACATGGTTTTTAGGATGTAATAGGCTTTATGTGTTTTTCTTTTAATATCCTTATGACATCTTATTCGTAATTTGAATGATTGAGAGTCCCAGGAGATGGTAATGTTGCTGGAAATTCTTTAAGCTCACAGAGTTTGAATTGCCCTGATAAGCGAGTCTGGACTTTAGATCCTCGTGATAGATTCACACCTCAATCCCTCCTGAAGACTCTCAGTCCAACTCAAAAGCCAACTCCTTGCCTTTGAATGATTTTATTTGGAAGTTGAAAGTTCCCTTAAAAAAAAAGCTTCTACATGTTCTCTAGTGCTTAAGCATTTGGACACTACAATCTTCAATAAAGGTGAAAACCTCACAAGCCTTTCTCGTGGGACATGTCTTACGTGCTACAAAATATCATGATCATCTCTTCTTACATTGCTTCATTGCTTGGTTGCTTGGAGAGCATGTCCTGAGTTATTCTCTATTTTGGAGTAGAGCTGGTTTTGCCCTTCTATAGTCAAAAGCTTCCTTCGAATTAGGTATGCGGACCTTACAAAAACAGAAATGATGGCTGTTTATGGCAATATGGAGTTCTTGAAACTTTGTGGAGTCTTTGCACCGAACAAAATGCCAGAATTTTCCTGAATAGATTGCTGTCTTTCGTTCTGCTTAAGAAGAGGATTGTGTTCCTTGCTTCCTTTTGGACATCTGCATTGGGAGCTTTTAGTGGTTTATCTTTTTAACAGATTTGTGTAAAGATTGGAGACCTGCTGTACAGTAATTTGGTTCGTGTAGCCTGCTAGTCTGCTTTGTGTTTTTTTTTCCCAATTTTCTTTCTCATGTTTTTGTTCAACAGAGGCATCTTGTCCTCTTCTATATGTACTTCTTCCTTCTACTAAAATTTATTCCTCTATCAAAAATTATACTGATACCCTATAGAATTCTGTAGTGATATCAAATAAATGAGACCCATTTCTTTTCTATCTCACAAGTAAAAGGGTAACTCAGTTGGAAAAGGAAAATCAGATAAAGGGAAGTCTTTGTTCCTTTTACACCTCATTCAACTGCTTATAAATATGTTGGTACTTCTCCGGATCCTCTTTTTAATACTGATGGATCATGTCCTTTTCTGTCATAGGTTTCTTGATTTATTGCATGAAGCCCCTTTATTTGGTCATAGAAAGCCGGCAAACATCATTGGTAGCATTTTTTACAATCTACTATTGGCAAGTATCGTTTCATTATTTTTTGGAAAATCTCCTTGTTTTTTTATATTGGCTACTGGAGCTGATTCTCTTTGATTCTAGGCAGGTTATGCTGTTTTGGCTGTAGGAGGTATATGGATATTCCGACCCCAGCAACATTTGATTGAACCTTTGCTCTGCAGTTGCAGCGTTGCCCTTTTGATTGTGACAGGTTTCTGTTGCAGTTCCCCATTCTCAAGTCCTTATCTATTTTTTTAATGCTTTGGTGTGGCGTCAAACTTCTTTTTTGTGCCAACTTATGTTGCAATTTAGATTTTTATCATGATATTTTGGGTTGCAAAAAATACTAATTGTTAAGCATAAAATATGGGACATATGACACCAGATAGACCTTTTACATGTATAGCCCCTCCCCACAATGGAGCAACAGGTTCAGCATCTACTACAGTCTACAAAGAAAGGAATCGACTTTAGATAGTCTCTGCTAGGCAGCATGTGGAATGGCCGAAATCGGACCTCTTTGGATGTATAATCCAAGCCAAGAATAGACTTACAGGAACAGCCGTCTGATGGAAAAGGGCTTTCATGTTCGGTTCAGAGAGAAACTTCTTTTGTTGAGATTCCCTGTTCCCTTGTGATGGACCAGCAGTAAATCAAAACTTTCGGGCCCTACTTATTCTATCTATCTAGCCTCAAATGCTTGTTGACTTTTAGTCACAAAGTGAACCGTAATCGATCACTTTACTTATCCAATTCCTGGGAAACGTTAGCTTTATTTTCATGATATATATTACAAAAGATCTGACGCTTTTCATATCTCAGAAAAAGACTCAAGAATACTGAACCTTAAGATCCTACTCTATGTTAAACAGTATGTTGTTTTTAGGAAAGCGGTAAGAATCTAAACTTCTCGTCCAAGTTTCTCTAGGTGGCAAGCATGAGATGGGTTAAATACTGATATCTCATATTGAGTGATCTGATATGTGATATTTACCAATAACGTTTCCCACCTAGATCGGGATGATTATTTTGGACAAGAGTTTGTTTAGCTACTGCTACTCTGAGTTTCAGGTTTGAAAATATGTGAATCATGACGGTCTAAAAACTTTAGACAAGAGGCCAGAAATAACGTAATAATTGTATAAAACAGAAGATATATTTAACATTTTTATGTTATAGTAAACTGATATTATTGAACTTTATGAAGGTGTGTTTCTCAGGTCAAATATAAAATGCACTCATTAAAAGTGACTAGAGGAATGATGTAGGAAATTAAGGCATACAAAGAAGATCTAGAAAAATAGTAGCTTAGATATTTAGTACATGTGAGGAAAAGCTAATGATAAATTCACAAAGTCTGGAGTCATGGTGATTGATTTCTATCTATCTACTATTTCAGTTTGAGCAGATTCTTGATCTCTGATAACCTAGTTAGAACTTGTCTAGTAATTTGTTGCTTTTGCTTCATAATGTACAGAAGCATGTTGAGCAACATATTTAGCATTCTTCCACATAAAATTATTACCTGTTATTTCTGATGTTCATGTGCCTGCAATTCCCATGCTACTAGTTTTTTTTCGGAAAAGATACTGCTTCAAGAAGTTAATGTGATCAACTTTTTGGCTGTGTGTGCAGGCATCTTTCAACAATATCTGGTATATCAGGTCCAGAAAATAAGATTACAGGTTACTACTTACTAATATGTTATCTTTTTTTTTTCTTTTCTAAGAGGAGGTGTAGTGATCATCAAGTAAATTTTTACTTCTTTTATTCATCATAGAATTTTAATAGCAACGGTGTATCTTCTAGATTATGTGTGGGACCGTCTACCACGTTTTCTGTTAGCTTCTACTAACTTCAACCATTAATCACGATAACAGTAAATAAATATGTGAATAAAAGATGACTAATGTAGTTTCTACCCTCATCCATCCATCCTTTTCAACAAGGCGAACACAAGCACCAGAACAACTCACACCCTCAACTCGAGAACACACACATGCACATACTACATTGCTCAGCTTTGCATCTTATTGGAATGTGGGCACCTGAAGCCACCATATTCACGCTTATATCATATTAAATTGAATGTCTTAATACTCTTGAGCATCTCATGATAATCTATAGGATATGAACAGGAACTCATGCACCATCTCTCATGAATTATTCACCACCAATCCTAAGCATCTACAAGAGCAGATTTTTAGCAGAAATTGAGGAATGAAGCAATGCTATATGCACCACACTTTTTTACAGAGGTTGTTTTAAGGTGTTGTACTGTAGAACACTATAATGAATGAAAGTGTTGTACATTCAACACCTTAATGCATATTATGTACATATTATGCACAAAAAATCTACGAATACATCATTTTCCCACAGGAATGACAGTTTATATGCCCACATCATTAACTTTCATCAGGCTTTAAACATGGAGAAAATGTGAGTCTATCATCTGTATACTTCTGGTTGTGCATGTGAGAAAAAAGGATTTGGAACCATTTTCTCTCTCTTTGAAGTGTATTCTTCTTAAATATAAACTTGGATCACAATACATGGTTTATCGTGGAATATCTTGGGTTGCTTGATGGTGGTTCTATCCTTGAAAACCAGATTGTCTATGTTCATATTTCCACACGAGACGGTAATTCTCCTCCAACTGATATCCTTTTCTGTCATCCAAAAACTCAAACAAACAAAACCAGAACCAAGGACGAAAGGATATTTTAACCCTTCGCTTACCAATAACATATGTGTCTTATTCTATATAGATTTTTTGCATGGGTAGTGTTTCATTTAGTATAGAACAGTGACATTGACCTTTATTTTTCAGGGCTACTATATATTCAGCCAAAAATTGAAGCATATTATCCGCTTACCGTTTGCCACTATTTCATATGGTATGATTGTATTTTCTATTCACCAAATCATTTGCTCCAATTCATTCTCGCTCTTTTCATTATTTAATCAATTATGTAATAGCAGGTGATTCTTTGTTTTACATCAACCAAAGAATTTGCTGCAACCTAGAGTTAGACAAATTCTTGAAGTAATATTGCCCCTATAAAATAATACAGATATGCAAACCCAGTATGAGCTCCAGAATCCCACTCCCAGGTTCTTAGAAGTTGGAACATCAAAATTCAGATACATGTGCCACGCACATTATACTGGGTTATAAATTTTGTTTTATTATCACTAAATAATCGTTACGATCATCATATTCATCAGATATTTATGTAATAATTTTTATTTCTTCCAACTTTTGTTATAGAAGCTCACAAATATTACTCCATCAACATTCTAGTAACGTTTTGATTGGATGGTGTGAACATAGACTGAGCTTCTTATATGAACGTTAGTTCTTTGGGTTGTTTAATTGTTTCTTATGTACATACCATGATGATTTGTACGTTCAAATGTGTACTTGCCTTTGGCTTCCTCTATTCCACCCGAATGAGTTGGGCTCCATCCCGACCATCCCAGAAAATCAACCCAGGAAAACCAGAAAGGGGAACTCAAAGCAGAACTTTTTTTTTGAACGAGAATGTAGAACATTTAGGAGAAAGTTTGTTTCTCTTGATTCCTGGTCTTCTTTCAGCTTACTTCTTAAATTATATGTTGCTCTTCCTTTTTTGTTTGCTTTTGCTTCCCAGTTAAGTAAACTTTCTTTTATGAGTGCGGCTATTTACACACATAATTTTTCTAAGCACACGTAAAAAATGTGTGCTTCCCAAAATATCCCCTTATACCCAACCCAAAAACCTTATCATTTTCCTCCATTCCTGACCACCCCTCCGCCCTTCCCTCCATACATAATTTCCAGCAAGCCGGCACAGCTCCCTTTCTCTCCTCTCCCTTCTTCAAATATGGAGTCTGGTCTTAAAATAGATCTCCATTGATTGAAGTTATATAGGGAACATAATCTAGTTCACAGCCATCATCATCCCTCCCCTCCATGCACGCACAAACACACAAAACACACACACAATCATGGTGTTCGGCCATGGTTGACCGAACACCATGGGATGTGTTCAGTTGGCACCTATGACCTACTGAACACTAATAGTGTTCGGTCAGCCATGGCTGAACGCCTTAATGCATAAACCAAGCTTTACGGTGTTCGGCCATGGTTGACCGAACACCATGAGGTGTCTTTGGTTGGGTGTTACGGCTTGCCGGAAATTATGGAGGAGGGAGAGGCGGAGGAGATAGCTGGAATGATGAAGGAAGGTGATAGGTTTTTGGGTGGGGAAGAAAGTTGTATTTTAGGAAGCACACATTTTTGACGTGTACTTAGAAAATTTACGTGTGTGAATAGAATCACTCTTCTTTATAGCACTAATGTATTTCTCTTTTGTAATGTTATCTTTGCTTCTCTCGGCTGTGAAATCCTTTGTTTTAGCTTGTTAATGTTACTGTCAAATACTTTATCCCGGTACTTACGTATCTCTCTGATCTAAATTCCAGGAACTGCCGCGATGCTACTGGTTATGGCTTGGGAACCCCGTGTGCATGTTCTTTCACTTTCTATGTTACTCCGGTAATTTCACTGCAAATCTGAATGCTGATTCTTTATTTAAATCACTATCTCTTTATGAATTCTGAATTAAATGCAGGGTTATTCCTTCATGATTACTATAAGACCTTATTTTGGAGATACTTTCTTGATATATTTCTCTTCATTTCTTAATTTTCCCCACCACCTTGTTTTTCCTTTCTGCTACTCTTTGCAATCTGCTTCTCAGTAGTCAAGTACTGTAAAATGTTGTACTTCGTTATGCTTTAGTTATAAGAAGGATTCATCGAAACGCATAAAAAAATCAATGTTGAGGATGTGCAACTGACATCTCATGATTAATCATACTACCTCCGTCTCGATTTAATGTTCCTACTTTCCTTTTTGGTCCGTCTCAGTTTAAGGTTCCTACTTGCTTTATTCCTAAAATGGCAAAGAATCTTTACTATTCCCCCCACTCATTCTCTCTCCTACTTTACTTTTATACTCACAACACCAATCAATTTACTATTCCTCCCACTCATTCTCTCTCTTATTTAATTTTTCATACTCACAATACTTTCACCACCTACTCCTTTTTCTTAATCTCCGCGCAAAGCCTACTAGGAACTTTAAATTGAGACGGAGGGAGTAATTTCTTATATGTATGATTTTACTGAACTGAGTATGTGATCTCTTCTCCTGTCACGTTTACAGGATAATTATGCTGGTTGAAGTAATATTTGCCTGTTCTTTCATGAGTGTCTATATTGGTAAGTTACTTTCATACTGGAATATATAAGGCACTGAAAATCGTGGATGATGTTTTGATGGTTGATTTACATTATTTGTGGCATGTTCTGGTCAAGTTTTAGTGCACAAAACTTTATCTTGAGGTCTATAACATAGAGAATAATGCTCTTCAATCAACATGATATTTGGGTTTGCAATTACAAGCACTGTATTTGATTATTTATTAGAGGGAAACTAAGAGCACTTCCCCCAGACCTTTGCAATGAATGATTTTCAGCTCATTCCCATCTCAATCTTGGTTCGTTATGGAATGCAATGTCCTTTTTGTCTCTTCTTGATTCTCTCATAGTCTTATTACATAAAGGTTAGAGTTTCAGATGTTATTTGAGTTTAATGACATGGACTATATGATAGGTTCGGTTGAGATGCTGCTTGGATTCAAAGGCTAAGAGCCTAAGATAAGGTTCATCTTCCGCTAACGGTGCTTCCATTGATGAAGTCACCAAACAACAATCTGGATTCAGTTGGAGTCATTATTGTTCAAGGCGGAAGTGTTATCATTTTTTTGCTGATGGTTTGAAAACAAGATGGAAATTCAAATATAACCATTAATATAAGAAGATAATATTTTCTGACTAAGACATTACTTGAAAGAGAGATCCATCATTGGTGGATTCCCAATTTCAGTTTGAGAGAGAACCAAATCCATTTGAATGTTTCTATCACAGTTTCGCCAAATTAAAATACCCACCACCAACAACACTTTCTGTAGGAAAACAATAGCTTTAATCTACAAGTTACAGAAGTTGTTTATGAAGTCTGAAGCCAACATGCATTATTTGGTTGGAGCTAATTGATTGCATACAAGTGAGAAAGAAAAACATATCAAAATTAGATCTTTGTAGATTTTGTTTGCCGTAGGTTTGTGTAAAATTATGGAACTTAAAAAATAAGTTTATCATCAAAATTAGTATGTGGTGAGGGTTTGCTGTTGGGTTTTGGATATGGTGGAATTTAATGCAGAGGAAGGACAGAGATTATCCAAACAGGTTAATGACGACAGGTTTCACATGTTGTGAATTGAACCCCTTACTATTTTATACTCCATAAGATATTACAATTGAGTCTATCATTCTGCTAAAATGAAATTGACCATCTTGCGCTCTAAAAACTCACATGATGCCACATTAAGACTGAAAATGAATGGAGTAAATGAAAGGACCAATTTCAGCTCATAGAATACAAGGATTAAGTTTTTTCTGAATCGCACAGACGAATCCACAGAAGGAGCTATATTAAAAGGACGACGGATGTAGTTTTCCTAAACAAATATGCAGGCCAATCCATTTCATAGAAGTTTCTTGGATAATGTTATGTACAAATTCCAACTTGCACCTTTTCCCATATTACGATTCTGGTGTCAGTTTATAGTCCTTAGAAACTTGATATGTTCTGATGCTCGTTTATGTTGTATGTGTTACTCCTTGAAGTGCTGAAGATTTATTAGAGATTGTATCTTGAGTTTATGGCAGGTCTCTTATTTTGAACAGGTATTCGGTGCCTGCAGGTAACGTGCACCAGTACAATTCGTTGGAATCTCAGCCAGATGTTTTAAAATCATTGTACTCTCCCCTTCAACCGTCAAGTTCTCTGGAAGGGTTAAGGTACTGATACATCTATAAATACCTTGAATTAATTATCTTATGACATGTCCCTTGTTCATTAGATATATTTCTTCTTATGTAGACTTCTATACCCTGAAATGGCATGTTCCTGTGGTCCATCTATTTTATTTTGGTTTAGTAACTGACAGGACCAGTATAAGTTTAAAATCATAGTCCTCTCCCTTCAACATCAAGCTCTCTGGAAGCATTAAGATAATGTTACATTTATAAATACCTTGATTTACTCCTTGCACGCCATATCTTGAATTCATTATATATATGTGTGTGTATATATATGCAAATACACATATTATTGTTATTATTTCTTATGTAGACCCATCCAACACCCTGCAATGATAGGTCCCTATGGTCAATCTTGTTTTGGATTAATTTCTGAAAAGACTGGTCTACATTGAAGATCTTACAAATCTCCAAACGTAATTCATTATCAGCAACTTGATATGCGTACTTATCTTTTGCTCTCATTGTTTCTTTCTCCCCCCTCCCCCACAAAAAAAAAAAAAAACCCTCATTAATACCAGCTTCAATTGCATTTACACTCAAGTCTGCGACTCTGTGCCATAAATATGCCCCATGTCAGTTTCCATTTCTTAAACCAAAAACGTCATATAGTAGCTTCGTAACTTTATGAACTCATCTCAAAGGGTAGTGCTAAGCGTAGGTGAAAGCTTTGGAACAAAGTTGAAAGACTCAAACCAGTCAGAACAGAGAAAGACCCAATTCAATTTAGCTTCTCTGCAATGCATGTGAATAAAGCATAAGGCCCCTCCAAGATAAAAATAGTTATGAAACTATTTTGTTGCACTTAATATAAGGAGATTGGCATTGGCTTGGCTTCTTCAGGAAAATTGAGACTCAAAACAAGTGTGCAGGTCATTTTGTTGAAAAAGTATGTCAGTACTCGGTATATATAAAGAACTTTAAAGTACATTTATCATTTTAGGAATGTCCCTTATGTTTGAACTTATCATCTGGATGCTCACTATGTACCTAGAAGTTCAGTGTTGGCCGTCATGTGTATATGATGCATTCATCCATGGAAAAGCCATCTGGAGTCCCTGCTAGCTTGTACAAAAAATGTCTTGTATCTTCTGAGTTGTTTCTTTTTATTTGGAGATTTTTACTCTAAAACTGAGCATGTAATGTCCCAATACATAATCTTATCATGCTCATAAAACTCATTTCAGTTATCTAAATGCATTTATTCTGTTGTTTTCATCTAAGCATTGGCCCAATTTGACCTATAAAATTCGTCTTTAACCTTTTATGGTTTCATAGTAATTCACAACACAACAGATAGAAGTGTTAGTGATGGTCAAACAGCTCTTTCCTCGCCAAGGGGGGGGGGGGTTGCTTGTTAATATTCCCTCCGATCCAAAATACGATTTATTTATTTTCTCAAAATATTACTTTAAACAAAAATTATTTCCCAAAATAACAAACTTAAAAAACTATTTCCCAAAATAACCCAATTTTGTAAAATTGCCATTGGTAGTAGCGATTTAGGCTTAACCGCTCAAATCCGCTCCTACCAATAGCGGCTTCCAATTCCAATATCACCGCCTCGCCAACTCTCTCCTTCTCCAACCATCTAGACAATCTTCTTATCTCTGTCTATAATAACAAACGGCTCTCCCGCATGTGATGATAGCGTAATTCTGCACACAGAGTCGCCCTCTCCCTTCATTCGTTGATTCAATAGTTAGTTGACTTGTGCAATTGTTGGGTTCGATTGGCATCCTTATTTGGTGCCCTTTGTGCGTTTTGTGCACTCGGTTCAACTATTGTCCCCATTGTCCCAAGTTTGTGTTGCTGATAAGCCATTCAGGTTCGCAGTCAAAACTAGGTTTTAGGTCTACTATATTTTGCTAGATCTTTTAGATCAGTTCAGACCTAAAAAATATACTTCCATACTTCTTCTTCGAACACCATTTAGGATGATTTAACTTCAACCCACAACACCTTGGATGATGATAGCGAATTGGTGACTGAGCCTCTATGCAATTAGTTATTTTTTCGACTGTGTGGCAATGGAGAAATTCGTCTCTATTTTCGGAGAGACTTAAAGGGGAAATAGGAATTGGAAGCCGCTGTTGGTAGTAGCGAGTTTGAGCGGTTAAGCTTAAATCTCTACTACCAATGGCGATTTACAAAAATTGGGTTATTTTGGGCAATAGTTTTTTAAGTTTGTTGTTTTAGGAAATAAGCTTTTTAAAAGTGATATTCTGAGAAAAAATCTCCGAAATATCCGTCGCTTTTGTACCAAATTTGTGGTCCAAATTATCTGTCGCTTTTGGGTAAAGAGTATTTAATGACTCTTTTGTCCTAGCATTGGAAATCGTTGCAATTTATTGATTGTTTTATAGTGAGAAGTAATGTAGGTGAGGGAGACAATTAATAAGGGTGTTTTTGGTATTTCCCTCATTAAAGTGTGGCAATAATTCATTTCCTTAAAAACTTGTGAAAAGTGCTAAAGTGACATCTATTTTGGACCGGAGGGAGTAGATATCTAGGGTAATGTATATTCTACATAATGATAAGTTTAGTATATGTCAACACATGCTTCAGCAGGCCGTATCATCAACAATGCGAGCACGAAAGCCTACATATTAAGCAGTAAATTGATATGTTGTTGATAATCTTGACGAAATTTACTGCTCCTACGTCCCTATATGACTGTCAATCTTTCATTTAAGCGACAATCCGACAAAAGTTGAGTTCCGAGAAAATTTAGTAGCAAAGGCATATAAATACAGTTTTCACTTATAATCTTTTAACTTTGTAAGTATTCATTGAAATACGATAAATTTAAAGGTGAAAACTCATTTAGGATTTTTCTAGAAAATGGACATGTATTTATGGAAAATTTTAATTTTTTAAATGGACATTCATTTGGGATGGAGAGAGTGCATTTATTGGTTAAGGTGATGGAGAAAATGTAATCTTTGATAAGCTAACAAAAAAGGCTTAAAGAGTAAACTAACTGCGGACTAGCACACTAGACACTTCTTTAGCAAGCCTGGCTAGAATTTTATTTGAATGTTATCACCATGTCACTTGACTATGAGATGTTGGGTAACTGATGAAGACAACTTATTAATTTGGAATAGTGGAATTGTAGCAACATTACTCGCAATGAACTTCAAATATAATACGGCCAATCGACCAATATATGGAATGTGCTGTCCAATTTTTATCAATTAATGTAATGTACATACTAGTTCATGCATAGTAATACGAACTTTATAATTTTAAATCAAATAATGTAATATACTAATTTTTATCTTAGCGACATTAAAAAGTCTTAACGAAATTGAACATGGCAATTGAAGTGTTATTTAATTAACCTGGTAAGCAATTTTTGGGAGTAAAAGTGCAAATTTATGTTAAGAAATTAACAAAATTTTCTTTTGTCATCCAAAAAACTAACGAATGTATGAAAAATTGAATCACCCATTACTTCATTCGCCATCAACCACAACATCCATTCCGACCACCACCACACAACTCCGACAACAATCCTGTATTGCAACCCATTCACATTCTTTAATCCCACGTAAACTTTCTTCATTCACAAAAATAACAAAACCATTTCAGTTCATTCAAACTCAATTTATTCAAAATGTGCAAAATTGACAAAATAGAACTCAAGATCTACAAAATTAAACCCAAAAACTGTAAAATTGAACCAAATATTCGCAAATTTGAAGCCAAAATTTGCAAATATTGAACAACTTGAAGCCTTAATCTGAAATCTGAAAAAAAAATTGCAAGCTTAATTCGGAATTGGGGAGGGATCAACAGGGGATGGGTAGGACGACTAAAGAGTGGAGGTGAGGGGACGGTTAGGGGGTGGAGGGCGAAGGTCAGAAGAGATGGTGGGGATGTGGGGAGAAGTGTATGAGGCAGGGAGTAGTAAGTACAAGCAGAATACGGAGGGGTGAGGGTGGATGGTGGAAGGAGGAGGGGAAGGGAAAGGGAAGGGGTGGCGGCTTTCATGGAGGAAGGAGGAGGGTCTGGAAAGAGGGAGATGATAAGATGGGGGTGGGGTTGAGGACTAGGTGTGAGTGATGGAAGGTTGGATGAAAGGGGGTGAAAGAAGGGAGAAGAAGATGGGGTTGTGATAGGAGTGGAGAGAGAGAGAGAGGAGGGAAAGGACATGGTTTTGGGGGAGAGAGAAGACGAGAGAGCTTATGGGGAATGGTTTTTTTTTTTTTTTTTTTGTTACTCCGTTAATTATAGTTGGACTCGTTAATTTTTTTAACGGGTTCAGTTATGTTCTTATTTGACTTGTCTACATCAGCCTTCCGTTAAAAAAATTAACGTCATCCATCAAATTGTTTGTACATTGCATTAATTGAAATTAAGTGTCAAAGTACGAACAATGTCAGAACTAGTAAGTACGCTTCATTAATTGATTATTAGAACCCGGTCCACTGCATTGTTCTGTAATTTTCCCAATACAAAATATATGTAGTTGAGTGATGATTATTGCTTGGGATGACAGGTATCATGATGGTAGTCGACTATCTGATCAGCAAATGGCGTTACTACAATATCAGCGAGAAAACCTTCACTTTCTGAGCGAGGAGGTAAGTGACAGCTAGGAACTTGTGTTTTATTAAAATTGGCTACATGAATTTACTCCTAGCTGACTAGTGTGAAGCAATTGACGAGTGTCAGCTGGGATCATGAATACTTTTAACACTTAGCTTCACAACTATCAAGTTTTCATAATAGTTGATCAATGGTTTAAATTATAAAGTGATTGAGTGTGTAGGTGGTTCATTGGGGTCTGTTTGAGGCCCCTTTGGCATAGTGTTGCATCTATTACTCATAATAGAATGGTAGGAAAACGACAGAGCAATCGGATTGTGTTGTACCTCTGTGAAGGTGCAACACTTCCACGTCATGCGCTTGACGCATTCGGTTGAGATTGCAGTCAACAGCTGACCAAGGGAATTTTGAAGTGGGTGCACAAATTACAATATAAAGCTTCAAAATGTAAAGTGTGGAAAAAAAAAAATCGTTCTTTACCTACTGAACTACCCAATTTTTTAATTAAGTGGGTGCACTTGATCCCATATAGTTAGCCTTGAGTCCACCACTGATCCAGTTGCTGTAGCATACTCAAATATTCTTTTTGAAAACAATTCTCAAATTTTGTACATACCTGTAGATTCTTCGATTGCAAGAATGCTTGAGCAAATATGAACGAACAAGCGATGGGAGCACGCCTCAGGTATTATCACTCTGATGCTGTACTTCAATGTCTTTTTTTTTCGTAGAGAATGGGAAGAAGATCGTAACATTGATGTTATTATGTCTGTCTCCCATCTGAGGATCAGGTTTCAGTGCACGATAATAAAGTCAGTATGTTTAAGGCTAACTCCGAAAAACTGTTGCCTATTATTGTGGCAAATAGAGGAGTGCGACTGAGGGTAATTGAGAAACTCTTAAGATATGGTGTGCTGGCCATAGAAACACATACTATTTCTTAGTTGTTAGTTAGACGAGTTTAGTTTTTTGCTGCTGCTTTATTTGGAGCACCAAAACAAGCATGTTTCATAATCAGCTGACTTATGGTTGGATTAATGGGTTTGTGTGGTCTCCTCCTGCAGGTTGATCTTGCTCATCTATTAGCGGCTCGTGATCAGGAACTACGTACACTTTCAGCTGAGGTAATGCATTCGGTTTTTGGTCCTATGTTGGTTGTGAACTGTGTCCAGTGCTTTTGTTGCACTGAACTAAATAAATTATGAATCTCACCTCTGCCCAAAAGAATACTGTTAGCCCAAAAAAAAAAAAAACCCCCTCTGTAGATATGATAGTTCTTGGGAGTCAATATGGCCTCCTTATTTTCTCGGTTATTGTGCAAGCACATTAACTTATTACTCTCTGGTGATAGTTTTTGCTAGAAATACGATTTTTTCTTCTCTCTTCTGGGTTATTTGCAATTTGGCATTTGTTATCTCTTATAAAGAAATACTCTGCTGACTCGGGAATTGCACATTTATTTCATATGGATCAATTAGCTTATACGTTCTTTAGATAACCTTGCCCCTTCTCCTTGTGAGCAGAGCAACCCAAGGATAATGTTGTCACATTTGTAGACAAACTGTGGTTTGCTGTAGAAAAGTGGAGGGGTCAAAATTATGTCTTTAAAGTAAATCCTCAACACGTATGGCTAAAACATGATGCATGGTTGAAGTAGCAGGAAACTGCTGGTTAGCTTATATTGGATAAATCTATACATCTGCCAACAATCATAAAAAATAAACAAGATATAAAATCAAATAAAATCTTAAGCCTCAATGCGTAACTGGAGATATGATGCTAAATGGTGGATTTGATCAAAAAGAAAATGTACACTCGAACTGAAATTTTCTGGTTATCAGGCAGGCATCAAGCTAGTGTGAGCCCTGATCCCCTGACAATAAATAAAACCACCTTAACACAGGACAATTGCCTAAAAGGTTTATAGGCTCGCTAATCTGTAAACAGGAACAAACGACATTCGCTCCATCCTAAAGTTGAACAGACATGGATACTCATTTTCGGGTGGAAGAGAATAATCTAATGTGTATTAGTATTGCTTCATAAAGCATCCAGATTTTTCACAACTATATCATGGCTTCTGAAGTTAACCTGAGCACTAAAGCTTATTACCTTAGTTCAATACATGACGGGCAATGCTAGGAGCACAAAAGAAGTTTACAAAATGATGGATACAAAATGAGGTAGCGCTATTTTATCTGTTGTATCGATTGTGGACCCGTCACACTCTAATTAAAGTCCCCAACAAAATCTTGACACATCATTTTGTAAACCAAATTTTGTAAAATTCCTTTGTAACTTTATTATTACCCATACAAGACAGTGAAAATGTTTTCATTGTGCAGATGAATCAGTTACAATCTGAACTAACGCTTGCACGATCGCTGATTGCTGAGAGAGACTCTGAGATCCAGCGTGTTCGCACTACCAATAACCAGGTGTGTGTGTGTGTGTCAGTATGTGTGTTGTACCTCACATGATTTATCTGTTTGGTTGTTTGGTTATACTCCGTATATACTTTCGCTGAATAGAAGCCAATAGATTTGATTGTGAAGCAGTGATTTACCGCCAGGATAAAAAAAAAAAAAACTTCAAACAGGAAAAGTTTCTGATCTTGTAATGGAAAAAAAAAAAGAGTGATATCTGCTCTGTCTTACCATTTTGAATTCGCAATTATGTTCTAATGACACAATTGACGTGAAATAGTATGTTGAAGAGAATGAAAGGCTGAGAGCTATACTTGGGGAATGGAGCACCCGAGCAGCAAAGGTATTGATTCTTACTTTGCCAAGTTAAATTTACTCCCATGGACTTAATATATTGCATATTGAGGAAGCTTTGGTCGTTTTTGGCAATTGGTAATAGCTTGAGCGAGTATTGGAAGTTGAGAGGATGTCAAATATGGAATTGCAAAAGAAGATATCAACTCCAAGGAGCCAAGTAATGGGTGAATCATACTAGACTTGTTACTTCATTATGTTATGTTAATCCCCAATTTGTAGACTCAGTGGATGGATGGATGAGCATTTGTGATGTTGTGTAGCTCTGAGGGTTTTTTTCTTCTTTTTTCTTTGGTTGTCTTTGTCATATGAAGACTGACAAGTGAATGATCAATTTTTGCTTGTAAATGACATACAGCTACAGTTACAAAATGGTCAATACATGGCCCTAGATGTTGCATTGTGCATTTCTGGGAAAAAAAAAAAAAAAAAGGAACTTACAAACCAATTGATGCAAGGAAAAAAAAAAACAAAACGACATACGACATAGTTTATTGATGCAAAAACAAAGTGTCTTCATCCTCTGTTCCCTTAAAAACTTAGGGTACAAACCAAGACATTATCAAACTTGAACTGTTTTAAGGTACACAACTCATACAACAAGGTGGTAGCCTCCATTAAAGTGGGGATACATGGGTGGTTTCATTCAAAAAGAGACAGCCAAAACAATAGTTATAGAAATCACTACCTTTTACGACTTCTCCATTTCCCATTATAGCTTCCATGTCATACTTGACTGCTCTTGTACAATCCGGGCAGTAGGTTACCTGCATGCATGTCCACAGTGTATTCATTGATTATGCACAGGGTGGTTATCTATTTGTATATATACATCTCAATTTGTTAGGGAAGAAGAGTACTAAAATCTCTCTAAACTTGAACATATTTCTAAAATATTAAAGAGTGGTGGACGGAAGGAAATGATTAAGAAACTACTCACCTCCAGTAACTTGGGTTTGAAGGAGCTATCAAGCATGACATCAATGCCATACATGGCCCTAGATGTTGCATTGTGCATTTCTGGATGAACTAGTGCAGCTGACTCAAAAACGGACCGGATCATCTTTTTCACTCTTGAATGTATATCCAACCATTTGACTGCAACAAGTATATATAAGAATCAGTATCAGCAATCTACTAAAGAAAGTACTCCCTCCGTCCCTAAATGAATGTCCAAATTTCATTTAAGGGACATTCTGACAAAGTCTATTTTTATACAATTCGATGGCAAAGATGCATACATATTTGTGTTATCCACATTCTAAATATTTAGTTTTGCAAGAACAAAATGAATAGTGAAAATGGTAAAAAAACATTTAGGGACAATGTTTTTAATAAAGATGACATTGATTTGGGGACAAAAAATTCTGAAAATGGACATTCATTTAGGGAAGCAGGGAGTAAGTCCGTGGTTAAGAAAATAGTAGTGGTTGTTTTGCACGGACTAGTAGCTGATACATGCACTTCAGTTTCTCACAGTCGGAACTGGAATTTTGGAATGGATATATATCACCACTCAAGAGCAGAGGAAAGACACGCAATCAAACCTTGATGTTCTTGTTCAAACTCTTTAACAAATTCTGGCGTCGGCATGTGATTTAATCTTCCTCTGTAATTCTGAAACCCATGAAAGAATGTCAGTCTTAGCATAAATCAGCAGTAAAAGAATAATTACATGCTTCAAAAAATAAACTCGGTTACACAAATTTGGGTAACATAACTTATACAACATAATGCAGTCACCACTACAACTGAAGTAATTCCCCAAAAGGAAACAAACAACAAGGGAAGCATCACCTACCATAACAGTGAAATGGGTCTCATACTCGAAAAGACTGTTATCATCCAAAGTGTAAGGGTTGTTTGCCAATCTGACCTGAAAAGGGAAAGTGTTACGTTAATATGTAAATGAATATCAACAAATCCCATCCCAAATTATTCAGCAGCTATAATTATATTTTAGTAACGGTTGCAACCCTATATCAAAGAATGGTATACAATATACATACCCAAAAAATATCAGTAAGGAATATCTCCAATGGGTTTATGCTACGGACCAAAACAATATAACGAAGATCAAATTTTCTCCCTTTGAACAAAGCTGGATGTTCGATATATTTCTGACATATTTTTGGACCAGTCTCCATGAGACGTATAATAGATGATAAATTGCGAGTAACAGTTGTATCTAAAGTTCTTGCCATGTTCCAAGGCTTTAAGATCCATAGGTTGTCAATACCATCCCTTTCACGCACAAAATAGTCGCCGACAAGCTGAGTTAACTGTGTTTCAAGATTATAAGTAGGCTGAAACCATTCTGGAGATCCATGTGCCTGTTAGACAAGGAGCTCAAGTTTAGCAAAATTTTGTGAAGGAATGACAAGAAGCTCTTAATGTCCATCAGCTACTATTTATAAAATTAAAGAGCACTCTCAACCTTTTTAACTGTTTCTGCCAAATGATGTTTCATGACCACACAAGCTTCAAAAGGAAACTGATTTATGTACTGTTGATCAGTTAGTCCTACAGCCTTCTTTGTTTCCTCATCCACCTGCATGCTTGTCCATATTATATCCGCATCCTTTGGATCAGTTACTGCAACCATCGGATATCACAAGACTTTTTCAGCATATGGCTTTATGCAATCAGTAGTAAACTTTGGGTTAAACTTGATTCAGAAATATCTATGCCATATTATTTGCTCAAGTTGTTCATGAAGGTATTTCAACTTCCAAGAGGGATCTTACAACAAGATTCAGAAGTTTAAGAGCAGGTATCAAATCAGGAGAGAGATGACAATTAACCAATTCGCACCAGCAAACTAGCTATAGGAGTGAAATTCACCTCCCCAAACACACACACACAATCAAAAAAACAAATGAACAACGCATATGATTTCAGATTGAAAGAGAATTCAATAAGAAAAATAAAAGCTTTTCACAAACTAAGAATTTAGCAGTAGCACATGCAAGCAAAGACTATGGAAGTAAACATTTGTGAATATTAGTACTGAAAAAGTTTAAAGGCCAAACCTCAATTTTGGTCACTGAACTATTGGCCAATTTCAAATGCCCTCACAGATTTTTAATTTTTAATTTTTTTAAATGTCATCACGGTACTATCTCAATTTTTGAAATGTCACGACTCCGTTTAAACTGCTGTTAAAACCCGAAAGAAAGTTAGTAATGAGACCTCACATAACAAACTTCCATTAATTTTTTTAACGAAACCATCAATAAAGTTGAAAAATATTCTTTCAAGAACCTCCCTCATCTCTTAAAGGTTGATTATATATCTATCCCCATCCTCTACACCTCCAGAAAAATATGAAGACCTCCATCCGCCAAGTTCCGCCACCCTTTCTCCATCCGACGCCACCCTTTCGCCATCCGCAAATCAAGAACAATGCAAAATTTGAATTGCTCCATCCCCTTCACCCACCCACCACCTATCACAAACAAACATTGTTGGCGAATTCAACGCCCCAACTTCATCGTCATCAAGAAGTTAATTTAACAAAAGAAAAACATTTGCTTTTGATATAAACAACAGAAAAACTAAATCCACACCCCAACCTACATCTTTAACAAAAATAATTTTGACGAACCCAACCACAACATTTAATTTCAAAAATTCGAAGAAAAACTTATTTTTTTACCAACCCAAGCCCACCCCACCATACCCACACCCACCAACCCTAAGAGCCAATAAAGCGGCCACCCCTCCAACCATACCGCCAACGGACCCTCCCGACCCTTCCATACCCACAGAAAATCTGTGTCATTCAACCGCGAAGACACGAATAGTGTTTCCACCAGATGTCATAACCAAAACCGTAACTAAAGAAATGGGAAATCGGAATATGGAAATTTTGACGAAGAGAGAAAGGTCCAGTGTTTGTAGACGGAGTAGAGGGGAAGGAGGGATAGGGAAGATATAGAGGGGACAGCAGACGATAGGGAGGAGAGAACAGGGGGAGGGGTGTGGGGGTGGGCAATTAACTGTTATGTGGGATGGGAGGGGCGATTGTTACTTAGCCACGTATTAGAGTTTTCGTTTTGTTTTCCTTTTCATATGTTAACTAGGTGATATGAGGTCACATGACTAACTTTCGTTACTATTTCACGATTTCGTTACATTTCAACAAAATTTGGATGAGGCGTGACATTTAAAAAAACAAGATAATACAGTGATGACATTTCAAAAAAAAAAAAAAAAAAAAAACAGTTAGACATTTAAAATTGGTCAATAGTTCAGTGACCAAAATATATGATTGGCCAAAGTTTAAACTCAAGTTCCATTAAACTGTTAGAAACTGGGTATGCCCAAATCTTGCATCTAAAGAAGTACTTGATAAGAAAGCAAGCAAATCATAACAGGAGTACAGCTTGGTAGGAATCAAGCAAGCATTTGGTACCAGCTCATACATACCAATTATAAATTCCGCACGTGTCAAAGATTCTTCCACTGGTGGAAGATCTGTATAAACACGCAAGCGGCCTCCATCACCACGAAGCAGACTACTGGTAGAAGACGACTTCACAACCGGTGCATTAGAAGTCAAAGATTTCAAATTTTGCCAGTACTTTTCATACTCCTGTAGAATTAGCAACCAGGGAAGAGATGGTAAACTTTTGTGAATCAATAGCCTATTGAAAGCATGAATTTCGTCTTGAGTTAGAACAAAGCACACATACTTTAACAAAGTAATTATGGGGGGTACAAAACCAAGCAGTGAGTCTGGCAGAACGTTGCTTCTCCTCGCCAATACCAAAAAGAAAATCGCGAGTGCACTCATCTCCGCTCTGTACATCCTTGGTAGGCCAAAGAATTGAAAAGCTGAAAGATTAATTGAATGAACACTTCAAATTAGCGGATTTTGCTTGGAAAATAGAAAGGCTTCGTATTGAGAGAATCAGCATTGTATCCTTTCTTCAAGTACTGATGACTGATTGATCTATGCAACTGAGTTTGCTACAAAGATGAATCTAATCTTGTAGCATGTACATTTAGGATAAGGAATAAAAAATGATGAAGCTTGAAGCAAAACAAGAATGAAAAGAGAAGAGAACCTCATAGCCGACTCCAGTTTACCGTCTGGCATGTAAAGAAAAGGTGATACTCTGAAATTTGGCTCATCACTGTGCCGCAATGCAGAGCCCAATTCATCCATCACATACCTATATGAAACCAAAACAAATCCCCTGTCATGTGTATGTACACACATTTTTGGATTCCTAATCCCTGGCGAAGTCAAATATGCTTTGGTAATATAAGTACAGGAATATTAATCTCGGGTGCAGGTTTGCTGATTGAGGCAATTCAGAAGAACACGTGCACAAGAAATTATACAGCATGCCAAAGTATATAAAACCCTGATACACAATACACCAAATCTAGAGTCCTTCACTAGTGCGAAATTTCCTTTTTCGATAATACTCGTGTTAGTTATAAGATGGTTGCAATACCCTTCTTTCCCATGCAGCCGATTGGTGGTCAACTGGTTGTAATCCAACAATATCAGAAACCATCAATTAATGCACAATAAACCTGAGTCTGACTTCAGGGGGATACCAAGGCGAAAGGAAAGATAGCAGTCTATGGATTCTTCCATCTTTAGGATAGATCCATTTTGGCTATTGTGGTTTTTCATGGAAACACCAGGCAGCAGGGTTCTAAGATGTAATAGTGTTGACCATATTTTGCATATTCATGACTAGAACTAGTAATTTAAGAACGAGTGTCTACCATGAATTGCATCAGAGGCAAGAATATCTACGACGACCTTCAGTAGTTGACTTCAGTATCTGATAAACATGGAAGACATGCTTGCACGAAGTCTCATGTCAACATTATCATCAGCAGTCTACAATGTAATTATATAGTAAAACCTGAATTCAAAAACCTTGAAGCTATCGTAGGACTTCAAGAAAAAATTACCTCGACAGTATCAGGCAAACACCTCTCACAACTCCCCAAATACTCCCATTCAGACTCCCAATACTGGACCAGCCTAAAAGTAGTTAAATCACTCCCCTAACGAATCCCGCAAGAATGCCCATCATTTAACCCCTTCCCACTCGAATTCTCAACCTACTCCACACCATTTCTCATAAGCAAACTAAGTTTACGCACAGAATTATTCACCGCATTCAGTATTTCAGCTAAACTTAATGCTCTCATTAGAGAGCATATACTCATGATACCTTAAATAGCATTCATCAAAAAAAAAAAAAAAAAAAAACTTTGAAAAGGCAAACCCTTATTGATTCCTTTTTTTATTGAGCTTAAAAATCACAATGTCTCTGATACATCTTACATGCAACCATTGAATGCATAAACTACTGTACTTCCAGAATTCAGTCTCAGTCATTGCAAGCAATGTCAGGTATGCACATATCAACACATACATGAGCATGCAACTTTAAAGGACAAATAGAAAATAGAAGGAAGCCATCACATAAGTTCTTCTGTTCAAAGTATTGCTAGTTTATTGAGAATTAGGCAATGAAATGATGAAAAGCGTCTGGACCACCATTGTACATTCACACATCCTCTAAAACATAATTTAATTGATTACCGTGTTGCTTATAGAACTATGCATCAAATATACCACCCTCCGTCCCATGATAATATATAAACTTTCCTTTTTGGGCGTCCCACAATAATATATACTTTCCTAAAATGGAAAGGAATCTTTACTATTCCCTCCACTCATTCTCTCTCCTACATTATTTTAATACTCACATCACCATTATAATTTACTATTCTCTCCACTCATTCTCTCTCCTATTTTATTTTCACACTCACAACACTTTCAATATAATAATTCCTCCTTAATTCCCGTGCAAAACCCAAAAGTCTTTAAATTCCTGGGACGGAGGGAGTATTATCTAGTACAAACATAGCTCAAGGATTTTAGCTGCCATACACACCATACAGAGGTCTCGTCAATCTTCTCCTCATCTGCCAGTCTATATGACATCAAGTACAACCACATTGCACTGATAACACGATCAGCAAGAGGTTGGTCAGCATTCCATTCAGGAAGACGGGGCGGAATCGCTGTTTCAATCACACTCTTCCCAGATTCCCTGATTTTTGTTGCATGTACGCCATTTAATGAAGAAAGGTTAGGAAGAGATTCAAGAATCTCAACAGCACTTTCTCCAAGAGGACCTGGGATATCAACCTGTTCCATTGCAGGTATTAGCAAGAAGTTATATGAATTAAAGTTAAGCATTTGTTCTGCTAAACATACCTCCAAAGCATGTAGGCCTGGGAATGCTTTTAGCAGTTCTAACAAGTCACTCACTGAGTTATTATCCAAAGGATTTCCCCTAATATTCAAATACGAAAGATGTGGCATTTCAACTTCTGAAAATGCCTGGAACGTGTACAACAAAAACGAACAATAGATAGGCATCAAAACATTCATAAAATAGTATTTGCTGTCATATGGATATAGATACTTTATGCATCTTTGGGAAGCATCAAGTAATAAGCTAATAAATTAAAGGTCATGGACCAATCGTAAGTGAAACAAGAAGTGAGGAGATGTGTCTTTCAGACCTTGCTGCTTAAATTGTGAATTCTCCTACCCGAAAGATCGAGCGAGCTCACACTCTGTAAGGGATAATTGTTTTGTTGAGCTTGAGCACAACCTGGATTGTCTTTATTGTATATTCCTCCACAAAAACCCAGAGCCCACTCCGAATAATTCCGTGTAAATTGTGAGTTGTAAATCTCCAATTTTGGGCAAACATATTCAATAGTATCTGTGATATAGTCATTACTGGAAGCAGAAGAATGCAGTTCCAACCTGATCATAAATGTTAATGTCAGTTAAAAAATTGCATGGTGAACTTTTATGAATCAGCGAACTTACCGGTTCTCAAGAATTGGATTATTGTTAAGCCAAAGAGCTCTAAGATGTTTAAACTTCGAGATTTCTTTAGTAAGAGTCTCCGGGTTCTCGAGTTTGTTACCACACAGGCTAAGTGCCAGCAAATCCTAATGCAATAAGAAACTTCCAAATTAAACAATTTTGAAAACAACAAAAATGAAATGACAAACTACAGTATAAACTCGAGGATGGGAGTATTAAGATAGTCTAAGATGCATATCAATTATCAGGTACCTATCCAGAACTGTTGCATCTCAAAACCTGCAGCAGTTACTCAACCAAGCAAAAAATAATCTAACATGAGTCTGCAAAGCAGGTGTATACTATAATAAAGCATCTCAAATCCCACAGCAATTACGATTACTCTCTGAAGGTTTATTTAAGATATATACTCCCTTCGTCCCATTTGTATTGGCCACAATAGTCAACACAAGTGAACTTTGACCAAACATTATTATCAATCTAAACATCCTACGAAATTCTAAAAATTGTTATTGATAAACCATGATGTGATTTGTTAATAACAATTTTAAAAAAAATTGTAAGGATGATTAGATTGGCAGTAATGTTTGGTCAATGTTCATTAGTTTTGACCAATATGGCCAATATAAATGGGACTGACAGAGTAATAAATGGAGGGTAAATATACTTTTACAGGTGTGCCAACATTTATTCACATTTCCCTCCACTTTTCACCCCAAATTGGTGGGAAAACTTTTGTGAAGGGAGGAGGGTTTTCATTACCCTTCAATTTTCTCCCCCTCCACTTTTCCCCTACCAAACAAGAAAATTTAGTCAACCTCTCCACTTTTCACCCCTTCCAAACAATACATAAATAGATTTTCCATCCAAGGAAGTGTTTGAAAAAAATATTAAATACAATGCTAACAGGTTAAAAGGAAAAGGAAAAGCTCTTCCATCCCAATTCATAATCCTTCTTTATCTCATTAGAAGTTCAAAAAAGACGGTACTCCTTCCATGTTGCTTAACCTAATTTCGTGATTTTCAGATTAGCGTTGAAATAGAATTGTGGGACTGGGTCCGAGGTAGTATTTCGTAGTGTTTGAGTAAGTTTCCTAGAATAATTATGAGAAACATAACCAACAGTTAACCATTATATACAAAAAAGAAAAGAAAGAGAAAAAATAGGAAATGGGCAGGGCTGCATACAGGGAACTTGCTAGGTAAGTCTAGAGAAAGAAGCAAGCCATCATCAATGTCAAGCTCCTCAAGCTCCAACCACTTCAAGGAATCATTACCCGCTTCTTTCGCTTTACCCACTTCCCTCTTTACAATATCCATAGCGCCCAACTTAGAAGCTTCCTCCTCAGACCCTTGAATTACATCAGTTGCCTCTTCAGCATCCGAATTCAAATCAATATTCACACACATCAACGATGCCATCCTCTCGGCCAGCCCCGGAATTTCCTGCAACTATAAATGCAAACTCCTATGTGAACATACTCAGAGATGAGATTTCAATGTAAAGTACAAATACATGGAAAATACCTATATTCAACAAACTATTACTACCTCCATCCCTAAATGAATGTCCATTTTCAAGAAATTATTGCCCCAAAATGAATATCCTCTTTGTAAAAAACTTTGTCCCTAAATGTTTTTAACCAAAAAAATTTCACTAGTCATTTTATACATGCAAAATTAAATGTTTAGAAAGTAGATAACAATAAGATGTACTCCCTCCGTCCCATATTACCTTACCCATTTTGCTATTTTGAGCGTCCCACTTTAAAGTCACACTTTCCTAAAAATGAAACTTTTTAATACTTCTTTATCATGGGACCCACTTGTCAATTATGGGACGGAGGGAGTATGCATCTATGCTATTTAATTGTACAAAAAGTAAACATTATCAGAACTAGACGTGTCCAAAATCTAATCGGAACCGGCTAACCGGAGGTTATTAACCGGTCAAAACCGTCAACCGCCTTAACCGTAACCGCCTTAACCGAAACCGACGGTTAACCGGTTCGGTTAAGGTTAAGGTTTTTCAAAAACCGGCAACCTTCGGTTATTTAACCGGTTATAACCGTTTAAATAACCGGCGTTTATAACCGCCTAATCGGCCAATTTTGAATTTTGAATTTAATCCCCCCAACGGCTACCTTGGCTTCAACGGCTACTTCCCCCCACCCCCCCTCCCCCAACGGCTAGTTTAACCCAGCCAGCCCCGGCGCCCAGTCAGTCCCTTCCCAGTTCCCATTCCCGGCGCCCAGCTCCTTCAATTAAATTTAAAAAAAAATCTTTTAAAAAACAACCACCCTACTATAAATATTACCTCCCTCCCTCCTACCATTTCATTTTCAATTTCACCTTACATCTCTACTTCTACTCTCTCTCTCTACTCTCAAATATCCTAAGCCTCTCTCATACTCTCATTATATTCAATTTTCAGTTTCAGTTAGTTTCCTTACAATTTCCAGTTAGCTTTTTAACGATTTTTTATTTTTTGTATTTCGAGAATTCTAGTCAGCTTTTAGGAATTTCAGTTAGTTTTTTAGAGTTTTCAGTCAGTTTTTTAACATTTCCAGTTAGTTTTTAGGAATTCCAGTTAGTTTTTTAGAATTTTCAGTTAGTTTTTTAACGTTTTCAGTTAGTTTTTCAGAATTTCAGTTAGTTTTTTAGAGTTTTCAGTCAGTTTTTTAGAGTTTTCAGTTAGTATTTCAATTTCATTTAGTTTTTTAGATTTTTCAGTTAGTTTTTTAGAGTTTTAAGTTGGATTTTCAGAATTTCAGTTAATTTTTTAGAGTTTTCAGTTAGTTTGTTTGAGGTTTCAGTTAGTTATTCAGATTTCAGTTAGTTTTTTCATTCTAGTCAGTTTTTTAAAGATTTCCAGTCAGTTTTTTAAAGATTTTCAGTTAGTTTTTTAACAAAAGTTAGCTTTTTTTCGAATTCAAGTCAGTTTTCTAACGAAAATGTCTTCTTCTCGAAAAGGCAAGGAAACTGTTGGTTCTTCCTCCCATCATAACGTAGAAGAATCCGAATTTTTTGCGGAACTATTTACACAAAATGAGCAAGATCAAGATGTGAATGAAAATGTTGTTGAAAGTGGTAGAAGGGGGGGTAGGGGCGGCCGAGCTCGAGGTGGTCGTGCTCGGGGACAAGAACAAGAAGAACAACCGCCAACGGTGCCACGTTCACGTACCCTGAGTCCGACACTTTTACAATTCATTTTCGAAAAGAGCAAATTGATCCCGATGACGATCGCTATTATCGAGCTACTTGCAACTATTGTCCAAAATCCTACTCATTTACGAAGGGTGGAGGGCATGGGTCACTTAACGCCCACACACGCACAGTACATCCGGATAAACTTGGCATTTCGAGTGATCAAACTCAATTAGCTCCAACCACCACCCAAGGTTCGTCTTCCGTCCTATTTAAATTTAATAAGGTCATTTATAGGCAAGAATTGGCCAAATTTGTTTGTGTTAAAGGACTTGCTTTTAACTTTGCGGATGATGAATTTTATGAAAGATTTATAAGACTTTCTTTAAATCCCCCCGT
This sequence comes from Adenophora triphylla var. japonica, assembly GCA_022495995.1. Taxonomy (NCBI): domain Eukaryota; kingdom Viridiplantae; phylum Streptophyta; class Magnoliopsida; order Asterales; family Campanulaceae; genus Adenophora; species Adenophora triphylla. The sequence continues at coordinate 195,033 of JAFEMH010004114.1, read as the reverse complement.
CGCAAGAGTACCACGTTCGACTCTCGTACGTGATATTCATAAGGTGGTGTTAACATATCAAAAAACTTTAATTGAGGTTTTATCAAATTTACCAAACAAAGTTTCAATTTGTGCCGATGGTTGGAGTAATCATTGGCAAAGAAATAGTAATTTAGGTGTTACTTGTCATTGGATAGATTATTCTTGGACTATCCAAAAAAGATTAATTGCATATGAAAATTTTGATCCCCCCATACCGCCGAAGCAATTTGTTCAAAGTTGCGTGGAATTTTTTTAAAAAATAAGATTACGAATAAAATATTTACTATTTCTTTTGATAATGCTAGTGCTAATACCGCTAATTTACCGGATTTGATTAGAGTTTGTCAACCGTCATTTGGTGGTAAGTTTTTTCATATTAGATGTTTATGTCATATTATTAATTTATGTGTTAAAGATGGTTTGCATGCATTAGAACAACATGTTTCCCCAATTAGAGGGGCCCTTGAATATATTTCTAGAAGAAATAGTGTTACAAAAAAATGGATTAGGTTTTTAAGAAATCAAAATCTTAGAGACAAATATTTTACTTCCGATATTCCAACTAGGTGAAATTCCACCTATAAAATGTTAAAAGATGGTTTTGAGTATAAAGAGCTTCTTATGGATTTTTTTGCTACACTTGGCAATAATCAACCTTTATTTGCTTATCAATGGAATGCATGCACTAATTTGTGTAAATTGCTAAAGATTTTCAACACCGCTACTTTGCCATTATCGGGAGTTTATTATCCAACTTCCATTTTGGTTCTTCAGCAATGTGTTGCAATTGTTACTAGTTTTAATAATTTAAAAGATTGCTATGTTTTAAAAGATTGCATTTTTTTCCATGAGACAAAAGTGGATAAAATATTTTGCCACTATTCCGTCTTTATTTTTTGTTGCAAAAGTATTAGATCCCCGTGTTAAATTAGATGAGTTGGCTACTATTTTAGCTTTTTATTATACTAATTTATACCCCGAAGGTGACGGTGATCATGAATCTCCGTAGAATATTGTTAATACTACAAAAAATGATTTGGTGTCTCTTTATAACGAATATAATGCAATTCATGGAAATCCTTCTCAAAATGTTGACTCTACTTCTTCTCAAGATGTTGGTGATGATTTACTTGAGGCGGATCCGTATCATTTTTTTGCTAATTTGTATAGCAAAAAGAAACGTCCTCGAGTAGAGACTTCTTCTTTCTCTAACATTCCCTTGGAGTTAGACACATATTTCAACACTACTTTTGAATGGGATCAAAGTAGTGATAATTCAAATGATTTTGATGTTTTAAAGTGGTGGTCAAGAAGGAACGAGAGTTATCCTATACTCTCTATAATTGCAAAAGAAGTCTTAGCTTCTCCCGCGTCAACGGTGGCGGTCGAATTCGCATTTAGCATTGGAGGAAATGTTTTGGATGAAAGACGTTCCCAACTAACGGTTGAAAACTTGGAAAATCAACTATTACTTGGGAATTGGGTTAGATCGGAAAAGAGAGAACAAGATATGCCTTATGAAGAGGATACACTTGACCCAAAATATCAATACGATGTGGATGACTCTACGGGAAGTGACTAGTGAGGATTAGATTAGTTTTTAATTTTAATTTTTTAGATTAGGTTTATTTTTATTGAATTGTACTCCCTCCGTCCCATTTCAAATGGTCCAATTTCCTTTTTGGGACGTCCCACTTCAATTGGTCCCTTCCATAAATGGAAAGTTTTTCATATATTTATACCCTTATCATCTCCACATATTTACAAAAAAACCAATCATTAACTTACTATTCCTCCCACTCATTCTCTCTCCTATTAAATATTTTTAACTTTTACATTCTCTCTCCTATTCCCTACCACACATTTAACTTTTACATTCTCTCTCCTCTAATTTCTACACACTTTATTCATTTTTCTTAAGAACCGTGAAATAAACCAAGGGACCATTTGAAGTGGGACGGAGGGAGTAATAGTTAGATTGAGGTAAAGGCTCCTAAATGTCCCCCCTTGATTATAAAAGGGTAAGGTTGGTTGTCCCCCTCTTTGTAATTTTATTTAATTAATAAAATTTAAGGGTACCGTTCCTTTTTCTTTTATATACTTTCGTTTATTTTTAAAAACGTTAAGTTTTATTTCTTTCACTTTTTTTATATATCTTTTTGTAAAAAATGTATACTCCCTCTGTCCCATTAAGTGCTTCACCCTTTTGGGTGGGCACGCAAATTATGAAAATGGGAGGGAAAAAAATGTTGTGAGTGTAATTTGAAAATAGGATAGAGAATTAGTAGAGGGAATAGTAAATTATAATGGTGTTGTGAGTATTAAAATAATGTAGAAGAGAGAATGAGTGGAGGAAATAGTAAAGATTCTTTGCCAAAAAAGGAAAGGTGAAGCTTCTAACGGGACGCCCTTTTGGGTAATTAGTGAAGCTTTTATTGGGAAGGAGGGAGTATAGTAAACAAAAGTCTAAAATGGTCTTCTTTATCCAAAAAAAAATTAAAAAAAAAAAAAAGTTAACTTTTTTATAGAACTAGTTAAAAAGTTAACTGTTTTCTTCAAAAAAAAAATGTTAAAAACTGTTTTAAAAGAAATAGTTCTCAAATAGCTATGCTTAACCAAAAATAAATAAATAAATAAATAAACTATTAAAAAAATCTGTTAAACACATTTTTCGTTAAAATTTCATTTATTTAAAAATTCTTAACTTTTTTTTTATAACTTTTTCCAAAAAAAAATCACTAATAAGTAACATCTCAAATAGTATTCTTTATTCAAAAAAAAAAAGGGATATACAGTACAAAAGTTAACAGAAACTGTTAACTATTCCGTTAAAAGGACTAATCTGGAAAAAAAAAAAAAGATCATTTTTAACCGTGTTAACCGTGATAACCGTATATAACCGTTAACCAAATAACCGTAACCGTTAGTACACGGTTAACGGTTAGGTTACGGTTAGGACTTAAAGGATTTTTTAACCGTCGGTTATAACCGTTAACCGGCGGTTTTACCGTATGGCCACGTCTAGTCAGAACGTCCCCTAAATGAAATTTGGACATTCATTTGGGGACGCCGGGAGTATTATCCATAACTTGCAAAGCTAAGACCAAGAATATCCTTTCACATTATGCACATCTAGTAAATTTAGCCTTTAGCATTTGTACCTACATGAAAAATGTTTCTTTTCCACATTTGAGCAGTTTATGATCACTTAAAAGAGACCAAGATATTGATCCTTCAATGATAAATGGTTTTACAGAGTTCAAAAGTGAGAACCATTTCTAGAAATGGAGAGTTTCCAAAAGTTTAATCATACTGTGCGTAAGACTGTAGGCAGCATTCTCTGATTAGTTAAACTACAATGTCCACAAAGTTAATCTTCAGCATGTTAACATTGTTATCATTCATGTCACTTCTTCGAGAATGAACAACTTGCACCCACAAAATTAAAGAACAGATGTATGCGTTCATAGGGAGCATTTATGTAAATGTAAAATATTGGAAAATATCTAAATTGCTACTTCACCTTCATCTATCTTATCCCTACAGTTCTACTCAAAGATTCAAACGTTCTTATGTGATGTGTTTCACTAGAACACTCATTTCAAAATCTAGAATCTCATTCTTTAATTCAGCCTTGTATATAAAAGAAAACGATCCAACAGACAGTGAGGTACTCCTATAACCCAATCTGTCGCTAAACTAGCAACTTTTCAAGCTTTCTACCAAAAATGTGCAGTGCTACATAAAACAAAGTTTCTTACAGAAAAGTTATAGAAAATGCTATAGAGACTAGTGTCATACAACACCTCAATGCAACCGAATGTTGTATTTAAATCATTTAATAGAATTGTGTTTGAAAGCTATTTATAAGTTCTCTGAACTCTAAATAATATAGTATATATTATACATGTGTATTTACACACACACACACATACATACTCCCTCCGTCCCGGCCGAAAAGCCACAAATTTCCATTTTGGGCGTCCCATTTAAAAAGGCACTTTCCCAAAAAGGAAACTTTTTATTACTATTCCACCCACTCATTCTCTCTCCTACTTTACTTTTACACTCACAACATTCTCTCTCCTAACTATTCCTCCCACTCATTTTCTCTCCTATTTAATTTTTCATACTCACAACATTTAAACTTTTTCTCTTTCCTACATCACTTTCCTTAATTTGCGTGCGCTCTCCATTTTGTGGCTTTTCGGCCGGGACGGAGGGAGTATATATTAATATACTCCCTCTGTCCCACCTTAGTGTAGACTTCTTTCCTTTTTCGTCCGTCCCACCTTAGTGTAGACTGCCAAAATTAGAAAGTTTTTTATTATTTTTTATTTTCCCTACCCCACCCACTCATTCTCTCTCTTCATTTTCCACCATACAATTTATTCAACCAACCTACTATTCACTCCACTCATTCTCTCTCTTCATTTTCTACCACACATTTTCATTATCTTAATAATATTCCTTAGTTATTGTGCCCACCACCTTAGTCTACACTAAGGTGGGACGGAGGGAGTATATACTAATCCTTCAGTATATGCAATATATTTTATACATAATATATTGTATACTATTCATAACATTTATGTATATTGTTTGATTGTAATAAATATATATAAATATATATTGTTGATCATAATACTCCCTCCGTCCCATTTGAAATTACAAAAAAAACATAGTACACGCTGACTAAGAAAGAGTATATAATATTAAGATGTTGTGAGTGTGGATAATGGGATGGAAGAGAGAAAGTGGGGTAAGGAATAACAAGTGGGTAGTTGTTGTGACTATGACAAGTGGGCTTTATAATTTAAAAAGTATTAAAAACATTCTATTTTGAGATTTTGCAATTTTAAGTGGGACACCCAAAATGGCAATTTTTGCAATTTCAAATGGGATGGAGGGAGTACAATTATATACATAATACATTGTATACTATACACAACATTTTATATAATATAATAAATAAAATATTTATTATACATACTACTCCCTTTGTCCCTAAAAGAATGTCGGAAAAAATACAAATTTGCTCTTGGAAACAAATTTGAAATTTTTTTCCACATACATTTTGGGATGAAGGGAGTATAAAATAATAGTATCCTCTATATATGAGTGTGAGTGTGAGTGTGAGTGTGAGTGTGAGTGTGAGTGTGAGTGTGAGTGTGAGTAGTGTGAGTGTGAGTAGTGTGAGTGTATTTGACAGATATTTTCACTTTAAATGTTGTGGACTCAAAAACAAAGAATGATTTCACCTTCTAAAAATGAAACAGTTACCAAACGCATTGCATTTCTTTATTTTGACTAAAATAGTAGAAATAAAAACAATAATTTTGAAAATGAAATGGTTATCAAACAACCCCAAATCTTACAATTCACATGTCATGCCTTGATAGCCAACCATACGAGAAAATGACTCTTATAGGTAACGTACTTTACTCCTCTGCATCAAATAATGCAACGTAGTTCTTAGTGTCTAAAAAATACAACGTACTTTTATAACTTTTTTCATATAATGCATTTTTCAAGTTAAAAAATGGATGACGTTAAATATAGTTTAACACCTTGTGACGAAATTAACGCGAACTAAATATTTAACGAGATTAATGCCCTTTTTTTTCCTCCCTTGGAGAGATTGAGATGATGGAGAAGACAAACCCTCCCTACAACCCCACCACTAAAACTGCAACTACCACCCATCCCCACCGCCACCAACCGCCACAAAACATATCAAGAATAAAATTCAGACTTGAAATTAAACAGGCAAAAACAAAAAAAAGCTTATTCTCTGTTACTCCGAATACACCAAAATTCTGATTTCCATTCAAAGCTCCTCAAACACATATCATTTTTCCATTAAATTAAACCCAATTTCCAATCTCAAGATTTTTAAAACCCAGATTTTGGGCAGCCACAATTAATCCAAAGAAACCCAGATTTCAAAGGAAAACCGAAGGAAAATTTTCAACAAACCCAATATATTTTGTAAATTTGGGATTTTCAACAACCCAAGAAGATTTTCAAAATCTGCGTTTCTTTTCCTCCTAATATTATGAGCTGTGAAAAAGACGAAAGAGTGAGGGAGCTTGGGGGAGAGGGGGGGAGGAAGAAGAGTGTAATGGAGGATTTGGGGGAGATGTAGTGAGAGATGAAGATGTGAAGGACTTGTAACATTGCCGATCGTTGTTGCTAAAGATGGTGGTGGTGCAGGTGATTGTTGAGTTTAAAGAGAGAGGGAGGGGGAAGAGAAAGGGCAGGCAACAGGGAGGATGCGGTGGGATTGGGGTTGAGGAAGAGGGAAGAGAAATGGGAGTGTGACGGCGGCAGAAGCGGTGGTGGTGTGAGAGATGGCGATGGTTTGATTTGCAGTGGAATGGGGATTTTCTTGATTTGGGCTGAGAAGATTTTGCCGTTGGAGAAGAGCTCGTCGGCCATGGAAGGAAGTTCATCGGAAGTATCATTGGTGCAAAAACTGAAATCAAGATTAGATGAGGAGATTGAACGGAGGAGTTCGACGGGTATGCTGTCAGATTGGGAGAGATCATGGGAGAAGGAGATACAAGGGCTCATTGCCCTGCTTGAATTCTCGGAATAGAGCTCTAAAGCCATTGAATTTTGTTGAAGTTGAAGCTGGAATGAGATGAGTTTTTAAAGAGTTCAGACACGGAAATTAGGTTGGGAAGGGAAATTGAGTTTCTGGGGAAAGGAGAAATTAATGGTTGATATGAATGAAAAAGGGAAGGGCTGATCTGATGGGTTGATGAGGGAGAAAATGGAGGAAAATTGGAGTAAACCCCCAGATTTGTAAAGGGTACTACTATATACAAGGCATGAAATTTACAAGGCATGTGCAAATGACCAAAATACCCTCATATATATACTTTAAAAAAAAAAAAAACCTTCCCATCCCTCTCCATTTCAAACGTCGTTCTATCTCTCTCTCTCAACCAAGGCGCCGAACCCCTCTCTCTCTCTACTCGACAACTCGGCAACCACCACAACACCACCACCGCCGGAAAAAATGAAGACAAACCTCCCTAAAACCGGTGAAAAGTCCGTCTCTTCTTCCCCCGCTCCAAAAGTAATTATTTTTAACCTAAAATTTCAATTTGAAAACCCAACATTAATTTTATGCCTAAAATGGATTATATAATGCTTAATGTTGTTTAAACCTATCCTAAATGGTTCTAATTGCGATTTCGTAACATAAATTTGGGTTTTTTGTTTGAATCGAATTCGAATTCGTGTGCCAAAAATTTGAAATTGTCGGCGTGTGTTTCGTATGAACACATACGAATGGTCACCAACATTTCGGGTATTGGAACACGAAATGTAAACCGATTCATCAGTTGACATTTCGTGTGCCAATACCCGAAATGTCAAAGTGACCATTCGTGTTATGACACGAGATACTTTCCACATTTCGTATATTAGGACACGAAATGTAAATTGATTCACCAGTTTGCATTTCGTGTTCCAATACACGATATGTGGTGAGGTTTCTCGTTTCTTTATACACGAAATGATCACCAAAATTTCGGGTATTTTCACACGAAATGTCAACTGGTTCTTGAAAATTAATTGTCTCTTATTTAATTTTTCCTCCAAATCCAAATGGAAATTGAGTTACAAATATGTGTCATTATTTAGGGTTTTTAGGGTTTTATGTGTCCCGATCTTGTGAAAAATGGTATACGGCTACCTCGTTTATTTTTTTTTAATTTTTTTCTAGATTCTAGATGACATTTAAAGTGTTTTTCATCTACATGAGTTTCCTCCAAATTCAAATGGAAATTGAGTTACAAATATGTGCCATTATTTAGGGTTTTTAGGGTTTTATGTGTCCCGATCTTGTGAAAAATGGTATACGGCTATCTCGTTTATTTTTTTTAATTTTTTTCTAGATTCTAAATGACATTTAAAGTGTTTTTCATCTACATGAGTTTCCTCCAAATCCAAATGGAAATTGAGTTACAAATATGTGCCATTATTTAGGATTTTTAGGGTTTTATGTGTCCCGATCTTGTGAAAAATGGTATACGGCTACCTCGTTTATTTTTTTTAATTTTTTTTCTACATTCTAAATGACATTTAAAGTGTTTTTCATCTCTATGAGTTTCCTCCAATTCCAAATGGAAATTGAGTTACAAATATGTGCCATTATTTAGGGTTTTTAGGGTTTTATGTGTCGCGATCTTGTGAAAAATGGTATACGGCTACCTCATTTATTTTTTTCTCCATTCTAAATGGCATTTAAAGTGTTTTTCATCTCTATGACTTTATTTATAATCATTTGTTAGGTGATTATAACTAAAGTGGTATCATTTAAATGTGATAGGTTATATGATATTGTATGATCCAATATGACGTTTGTTCCTTGTCATGTATAAGTGTATAAATTTTGCTCAATTAACAACACAATTCAATAATATAACATAGCATATGCGTATCATTAACATCGTGTTGCAAATCATCGAAGAACACCTTCATTTTGATATGTCGTATGGATATACACGATATTAGGACATCATATCGTGTTGTTGTGTACGACATTAATGGCAGAGTAAATTTAAATTTCGTATAATTTCATACGACCTAGTATTTTACACAATTAGTTGATGTCGTGTAAAAGTACACGACATAAAGGCTTCCTGTCGTCCTTTCGCACACGACACGCGAAGGATAGTTTGGCCATTATTGATGCCTTGTATGTAAGCTGCCTTGTATATAGAATTTACCATTTGTAAATTGAATCTTTAGCTCTTTAATTATTTAGGGGCAGGTTAGAGTTGGGATGAGATTTAAAAATAAAAAGGTAATAAATCTTCTTGTTTGAACTATGATGACTGTGAACTGCATTATGGTGGTTGTGGAGGTGGATGGTTGGCTATGGAGGTTCATTGGTGGCGGGGCGGTAAGGTTAGGAGACGAGGGTGAGAGATGATGTTTTGGTGTTTGTATTCTATCATTCTCATTCAACAATTATGAAGGTTGATTTAACATTCTTTAAACATTAAGGTTAAATTTGAAAAATTTAATCTAACTTTTGGTTAAGTTATTAATGTTCGTTAGTTAAAAAAGAATTTGATTGCATTATTTGATAACCACTTAAAAAGTATGTTGCATTTTTTAGACACTAAGGAGTACGTTGCATTATTTGATGCAAATAGGTAAAGTACGATGCATATGTTGGTCGATTGCCCCCAAACATACCCTTAGGGATTATGCCTCCAAAATGACACTAAAACATGGACAAATTGAAATAACTTAGTAATTCAAGAAAATTAACCTGTTTGAGGGCATCAGATAGACGAAAAGTCCAAGCATGGTCAGCGAGGAAGACATTGGACTCCTTGGCAATAGATTCGGAGGTGAGTAACAGACGCCTCTGTCGGCCGTCCTCGACCGGTTCGACCTGAAAGTAGTCGCCGCCGTCGAATTTTTCAGTGGAGAGTTTTTCAAATAGTTGCCGGTAAAGCGACTGAGGTATGCCAGCAGCCGCAAGTAGGAGGCCATGAACTTCAACGAAGTCGTCGAACGTTTGGATGGTGTTGCCGGTCATGTCGCCGAAGGGAGGTCTGATTGTGGTGAGAAATAAGAAGCTCAAGCCCGTGTTTTGTGGGGTTTGAAGGGTTTTGGCTCGTGAGTGTTTGGGAGTTTTAGACAAAATAGGTCATAGACATATACATAGGGCGCGTTATTTTTTAGGGTTTCAAATGAAATGAAATATGGATTAAGCCCGATAAATTTTAAAAAAGTTTCATAATATTCAATAAGTTTCTTTTTCATGTTGTATTATGACGTTGTATTATGTTTCGAAAATACAACATCAATTAAGGCCATAATACTGCATTCCGGCGGCCGTCGGTGACCGGAGTCCGAAGCCCATGGACCGGCGACCGGATTCCGGCCAAAATTGCCGGATCCCGGTGAAAATTGACCGGATTCCGGCGAAAATGGACCGAAATTCGGCATGCGGCGATAGCAGATGGCGGCGACGGAGCTGGACTGTGGCTGAGGCGGTGGTGCGGATGCAGTATTATGATTTTAAACTACTGCATAACTAAATGTTGTATTATACATAATACAATATGAGAATTTATGGGCCATTTTAATACAATGAAAAACTTAGTAGAAAGTAATTTGTTCCAAAAATAACTTATGGAGCAAATTCCCAATGAAATATTTTCCACTTGTTAACGAAAATCGTTAGAAATCACGTTAATCAATCCCGTGTCATGCACATATACATATACACATAATCAACAAATTTGTTAATTTAAGATTGTTTTCAGTTATTAAGGGTTTGATGCAAATTTATAAATATGAAAGACTATAAAATTAAATTCCTTTTTCTAAGATTAATTAATTAAAGTTTGAAATAAAATAAAGGAATCATCATTTATATAAAAAAAATTATAAAAATAATAAATTAAAACTTAAATTTTGTCACTTTTCATATATTCCCTCCATCCTATTTTAAGCCGAACTTATTTCTCTTTTTATCTGTCTCACCTCAAATCGAACTAACCAAAATGACAAATAATTTTCACTATTCCTCTCACTCATTCTCTCTCTCGATTTAATTTTCATACTCATAACACCTCTCTTTTATCTCACTTTTTTTTATCATCGTGCCCAAAAAAAATAGTCTGATTTGAGATATTAGGGAGGAAGTATCAATTAAATTAATAATAATCATTAAATTTAAAAGATTGAACAAAGTAAATACTTTTTTTCTTTACTGAATAATCATTTTTATTGTTATTATTTCTAAACTCTTGATTTTTTATTATTTAAATAATATATAAGAAAATAAATGATTAGTATCCATAAAATTAATAATTAACTAACTAAAAATTACATTTTTCAAAAAAAAAATACATTTGTATTAGATAAAATAAGCATTATACAAGGTACAACATTTATTAACTAAAAGGGTACACCATTTTTATGCACAATTAGTTTACATCAACCAAACTACATATTTCTTTCATCCCAAAATAAATGTTTTAAAAAAATCATAATTGTTTTTTAGCAAATTTGATTTTTTTTTTTTTTTTGAGTTGTGACTCTAGAGCCCTCCATACGAGATTTAAACAAAATGTAGGACATGAAATTTTGAAAATCTCAAAGATATCCCTTGTCTCTCATAATTGAATTATAAGACTACTTTGTCTATTATATTTAAATTATTATAGTCAAATTTTTTTCACTTTGCACATTATTGAACTCTAGTAAAATCACTTATTTATAAAAATGTCACCAATTAAGTCACTTATTTACAGAACTATCATCTCATTACCGGTGAAACTCTTATAACTGAAGCATAAGACAAATTCACCTATAATAATCTATAGTATAAATGGCAACCCCTTCGTGAACAGTACAATGAACAGTTTCATAAGCCAAATTTCCCATTTTGCCCTCACTAAGTTGTTGCTTTCCCATTTTACCCTTAAAAAAAATTTTTTTTTTTAAATTTAAAAAAAAATTAATTAAAAAAAAAACACGTGTCCTTGGACACGGGCTTTTACTAGTTCAACTATATAAGACAATTATTTCAACAACAAAGAATCATAAATTTCAATAATAGCCACAAATTAATCTCGTAATTTACATATTATAACTTTATAGTTGAAGTATAAGATGAATCCACCTCTTATAATTCAGCTATAAGACAATTTTTTCAACAAAAAAAAAATCATAAATTTCAATAATAACAACGAATTAATCTCATAATTTACACATTACAACTCCTATAACTAAAGCATAAAAGCAAACATAAACAGATAATTTATGCAATAGAATTAATCTGCCTTCTTCGTGTCTTAGAACTTTTTTAGTGAGCTTGAGTGTAACTTCTCACGAGCAATCACCAATTTTATTTAATTTTTTGGGACATTCATTTTAAGATAGGGGTAGTAATTTTCATTACGAATTCAATAACGAAGATATCATGTTAGACGAAGGAAGTGAAGTTTCCATGGTGGAACTTATTATACCTTCAATATCACTTAACTAATTCTTAATATTATCACAATTTTAATATTTTCTTCCATAAATAACAAAATATTAAACATATTATCTTATCCTTTTCTGATGGAAAGCCGCAGAGAGCCTAGACTACCGCTAAATGGTATATGCCACTTGCGTTAGTCTTTTTATGAGCACTATGCTTAAGATTAAGATAAGAAATGAGGGCCTGTTTGGTAAAACTGAAAATTAAGCTCTGAAAATGTAGAGCTGAAAAATATAGGGCTAAAATTATTAATTTGCTGAATTTTAAGAGATCAGTTTGTTTGGTAATGGCAAACCACTTATATCTGAATTTATTTAAAGTTTGAACTTAATATTCAAAAAATTATTTGAATAATCTTAATGAGTGTATAATAAAATAAAGTCTTCAACATATGCGTCACTATTATTATAATTAGATTATATTTTAAAATATTTGTTATTTTTATTAGTACTTTCTTTGATCCATTATAAAATTTATCTTGTTAATTATTTTGATAAATTTGTCTAAACTTTGACAAAAAATGAAAAAAATAATAATTATGATACTCTATTAAACTATTATTAATATTAATAGTTTAATATAAATAAAATTACATTTTAATATTAGATCAAATATAATTTATATGAAAAGTTAAAATATTTCAATAAAAGAAAGTATTATTTAATATATAAATAAAGTAGTTGATGGATGGATTTAACTCATTCCATTTTTAACTCTTTCTTTCTCCCTCTTAATTGCTTAAGCTACTCATTTTCGACTTAAAATTAATAGCATTTTTTAAGACAATCTTAATTAATTAAGTGATTGCAATTTACCTTACCAAACATGCTTAACTTTTTAATCTCTTAAAGTGTTCCAAATTAAAAGCTTAATTGGGTTACCAAACAAGCCCTGAGTCAGTGTAAAATAATAATAATAAGTGTAGTCGAATGAATAACTTTCATCATCCAAACACGATTCTTGAATGAAAATAATGAAAAAACAAATTCTAAATTTCAAAAAAAAAAATATTTAAGTCGAGTTGAGCACCCTTTACTTAGGCTGCTCGACTTAAGTATATAAGTTGAGTCTCATAAACCATCTCAAACTCAAGTCAAATATCATATGTCGAGTCAAGTAAATTACATATGAATATATAAATAAATTCAGAAAAATATTACAGTTATATAACAAAGGTTAATTGTTGATAGATTTGTAAGTGTGAGCTGTTCAACATGTTTTTACTAAGGATGATTTCTAATTATTAGGATTTGTATCTTTCTTATTTTTAGAATATATTTGTAAATATCTTCTTAGTTTATTTAGTTGTTATTATTTATGGATTACCCTATTCATTATTTTTCATGTTTTAGTGTACCTTTTAATTATTTTGTAGTACTCTCATATGTATTAGGAAGTTATATTTGTGGGGAATATCAACACAAGAAAAAATTCAAGTAAATGAAGGAAGTATTTGTGATCTTCTTGGATATTTACATAGGGCTTTATTATAGGAAATAAGAGGATTTGTTGAAAAAATACTACAAGATATACATGTTGGAACATTGCTATCCCAAAAACCCCAAAGCACTCAAGATCGGATTAAGTAAGAGAAGAAAGATGAAGGCGGAAGCGTGATACCTGTTGAGTCAATCTTGATACTTGATGACGTTCTTCAAGAAAGAAAGAGAAGAAGAAGAAAATGAAGGATGGAGATGTAGATCTTCTTGATGATAAATGCCTTCCTTAGAACTCAGATTATGGAGAGAGTATATAAGAATGATGTAGTTGTTTCTAGGCTGCTCGAAAGCCTCTATATATAGGAAACAATGGCACCACGTCAAGGGACTACACCCTTTCAATTAAGCGGTATGAAATTATCATTCTACCCATCATAAATAGGTAATTTCCACCTCGGGAATTCTACACATTTAATTAATATTCTATACTTTATAATAACATTATTTTAATGATTTATACATTTACGTCTACGTGTCACTTATATTTATTAAGTATACACATTTTGCAATCCATGTTCTTACAATACATGGATTTGGAAGGAAGATCTCTACATGACTTAATTAGTACTTCCTTATAAAATCGTTTATATATCTTTGAGTGTTTTTTGTGAGAGTGATTTTTGTTACACAAAGTTCCCATTGAACTTGTGTTTTTTCTGTTTAAATATTTCGTTTCTTCTCTTGTTTCTTTTACTTTGTAACTAAAGTATTAAATCGTTTATTAAAGATAAGTTTTTGCTGTCTACGACAAGTTGTTGTAGATGAGTGGTAGGGAAAGCTGGGGAAAAGCATGGAGCGTGCGGGCTTGATTCCGGCTTCATGCAGGCGAGTTGCAGCCTGCTATCCGAACTGAGGACGGGTTTTTAGAGTTAGCTCCCCTTATTCCGCTGCAAATCTATTTGTGCAGTCGTTGGTGTCATCATATCATGACTAACACTGGTACTTTGTTAATATGTTCGACTTTCCTATCTACTAAATTTCTTTTAAGCTTAAATATAAAATTAAAGATAATTGTATATAAATAGATGAATATATACGAGTTTAATCCAGTGCACAAATATAATCATCAAAAGTTTCACAACTAACTCAACCAGCAAAGTAACTATTCATGCTCATGCTCATGCTCATTGAACTTAACTTGACTATATATATTAAAGGGCAAATTGCATTTTAGTTACCTGAGTTTGTCGAGATATTTCAATTGATTATTGAATTTGCATTTGTTACAAGTTGGTTATTGAGGTTGTCTTTTTGTTGCAATCAGGTGTAATTTTGGATGAATCGTTAAAAAATCTAACGAAGAGCATAACATGTGCCTTGCACGTGACATTTAAAGGGATATTTTTGTCATTTCGCTTGAGCTTGGCAAAAGTGAGTCAAATAGAGGTTACCATGTCGCAATTTGTCCAAAATATAAATATTACTCACATTTAAAAAATAATTTTTTATTTTTATATTCTAAAATTTGAAGCAAACTTTTTTTAATAATTATTTATCTTAATATATATATATATATATATATATATATATATATAATTTAAAAATGAAAAAAAAAGTGTTTAACAAAACCTCATCATCCCCATTTTGGAATGCCGAAGATCAAATTTAAAAAAAAAAGTTTATCTTCTCTCTTCATATTCCCCTCTTCCCCGCCTGCATTTCCATCATCAACAGGGTTTTAGGGTCCGCTTTCGAGTTTTAAAGGAAGAGAAAAGAAAGGAAGAGGAGAGAAGAGAAGAGAAGGGAAAAGAAAAGAAGAGGAGGGAATTTTATATTTTCAAGACATGCTCCTAAGTTTGGAAGGAAGAGGAAGGAAATTAAAGTAAATTACATTTATACCCTTAACGAAAGAGAAAATAATGTTATATTTGAAGGGTAAAATAGGTATAGCAAAAATATTTATTAATGAAATTTTATTTTCTTCCAATTCCTCCCACTTTTGGAAGGAAAGTGTAGGATGAAAAATCCATAAAATATTCCTTTCCTTTCACTTTTTCCCTTAAAAAAATCAGGAGCACACCTTAGGAGGATATTTATTAGATTTCCTCCCACTTCCTTTTATTTCTCTCATTTTTTGAACTCAGATCTTTTTGTTGCAATCAGGTGTAATTTTGGATGAACCGTTAAAAATCTAACGAAGAGCATAACATGTGCCTTGCACGTGACATTTAAAGGGATATTTTTGTCATTTCGCTAGAGCTTGGGAAAAGTGAGTCAAATAGAGGTTACCATATCGCAATTTGTCCAAAATATAAATATTACTCACATTTAAAAAATAATTTTTTATTTTTATATTCTAAAGTTTGAAGTAAACTTTTTTAATAATTATTTATCTTAATATATATATATATATATATATATATATTTAAAAATGAAAAAAAAAAGTGTTTAACAAAACCTCATCATCCCCGTTTTGAAATGCTGGAGATCAAATTTTTTTAAAAAAAAGTTTATCTTCTCTCTTCATATTCCTCTCTTCCCCGCCTGCATTTCCATCATCAACATGGTTTTAGGGTCCGCTTTCGAGTTTTAAAGGAAGAGAAAAGAAAGGAAGAGGAGAGAAGAGGAGAGAAGAGAAGGGAAAAGAAAAGAAGAGGAGGAAATTTAATATTTTTAAGACATGCTCCTAAGTTTGAAAGGAAGAGGAAGGAACTTAAGGTAAATTACATTTATACCCTTAACGAAAGAGAAAATAATGTTATATTTGAAGGGTAAAATAGGTATAGCAAAATTATTTATTAATGAAATTTTATTTTCTTCCAATTCCTCCCACTTTTGGAAGGAAAGTGTAGGATGAAAAATTCATAAAATATTCCTTTCCTTTCACTTTTTTCCTTAAAAAACTCGGGAGCACACCTTAGGAGGATATTTATTAGATTTCCTCCCACTTCCTTTCATTTCTCTCATTTTTTGAACTCGGGAGCACACCCTTAGGCCCTATTTGGTTCTATAGAAAAAAAGTGAAGGAATAAAATGGTCAATGAAATGGGTTTCTTGAAGGAATTGAAAAGGAATGAAAAGTGGTTAAACCTCATGTTTGGTTGGCATGGAATGGAATGAAATTTCCATTCCATTTCTTCAATAATCATGTTTGATTTGAAAATACAAATTATAGGAATGGAATGAAGACATATAAAATATCCAATTTGCCCTTCTTTCAAAAAATTAATATGATTTTTTTTTTTGATGGGGGGTACCCATGGGAGTTACAAAAAATGAGTAAGATTTTTTTTTTTTTTTGGGTGTGGGGTGGGTCGGATGCAGTAGGGTAGGCAGGGGAGTTACAAAAACTGAGTAAACAATTTTTTTTTTTGGGATTGGGGGTGGGTGGTGGGTGGGGTGGGGTAGAGAGGAGAGTTACAAAAAATGAGATTTTTTTTTGGGGTGGGGTTGGCGGGGTGGGGTAGACAGGGTAGTTACAAAAAATGAGTAAAAAATTTTTTTATTGAGGGGGGGGGTGGGGTTGGTAGAGGGGCAGGGGGTTATTTGGGTTTGAGGGGTATTTTGGTCATAAAATTTTATAAAAATCCATTCCAATGGAATGAAATTCATTTCCATCCAATTTTGGAAGGAATGGAATTTCATTCCTTTTGGAATTGAATTTTTTTTTAAAAAATGAATCAAACATGCTCAATGAAAAAGTCAATAGGAATTGTCAATTCCATTCCCCCACTTTTCCTCACTTTACCATGAACCAAACGGCCTTGGACTTATTACTCTCCCTCTCTCAAAACCCTAAAATTGAAAATCATGGATTCTGTTGCTAATTTTACCGACCGCCACCACCTTTCCCTCACCCTCCACCACCGCCGTCCCTCTCTCTCAAAACCCCTTTCCTCCTTTTCCTTTACAACCCAATTTCCATCCTTAAAAATCTCATCTTTTTCATCACCCATCAGAACTTCATTCTCTAATTCCTCTTCATCAATCCCTAATCACCAACAGAACCCTCAATTTCTCCCCTCAAGACCACCCTCGTCGCCGTCGTGACCGCTACTGCCGTCTTCCTCTCCTAATTAAACCTCAAACCCGTCCTTGCTACCACTAATGTCTCCGCGCCTCCACCTCCCGCGATGGTGGAATCAGAATCTACTGCAAACCCATAATTGGATTCAGTAAATGTAGCCGGCCCAGAGGAAAAGAAGGAAGAATATGTTCTTAAGGAGTCATAATCTGTTGTGACTGACACAGATTTTCATTCTGTTACCGACCTGGAAGATGGAGGTGACTAGGTGAGATTTGGAGGAAGAAGATGAAAAGATAAACTTTTTTTTTTTTTTAATTTGATCTTCAACATTTCAAAATGGGGATGATGAGGTTTTGTTAAACACCTTTTTTTTTTTTTCATTTATATATATATATATATATATATATATATATATATATATATATATATATATGTATATATATATGTATGTATATATATATATATATGTATATATATATATGTATATATATATATATATATATATGTATATATATATGTATATATATATATACTCCCTCCGTCCCAATAGTAGCTTTTCATTTTGCCATTTTGGGTGTCCCGTTAATAGCTTCTACTTTCCTTTTTTGGCAAAGGAATCTTCACTATTCCCTCCACTCATTATCTCTCCTCCATTATTTTAATACTCACAACATCATTATAATTTACTATTCTCTCCACTCATTCTCTCTCCTATTTTTAAATTACATTCACATCATTTTTACTTTCCCCCCAATTCCTTAATTTGCGTGCTGCCCAAAAAATGGGCAGCTCTTATTGGGACGGAGTAGTATACATTATGATAAATAATTATTAAAAAAAGTTTACTTCAAATTTTAGAATATAAAAATAAAAAATAATTTTTTAAATGTGAGTAATATTTATATTTTGGACAAATTGCAATATGGTAACCTCTATTTGAGTCACTTTTGCCAAGCTCTAGCGAAATGACAAAAATACCCCTTTAAATGTCACGTGCAAGGCACATGTTATGCTCTTCGTTAGATTTTTAACGGTTCATCCAAAATTACACCTGATTGCAATAAAAAGACAACATCAATAACCAACTTGTAACAACCCAATTTCCATCCTTAAAAATCTCATCTTTTTCATCCCCCATCAGAACTTCATTCTCTAATTCCTCTTCATCAATCCCTAATCACCAACAGAACCCTCAATTTCTACCCTCAAGACCACCCTCGTCGCCGCCGTGACCACTACTGCCGTCTTCCTCTCCCAATTAAACCTCAAACCCGTCCTTGCCGCCACTAATGTTTCCGCGCCTCCACCTCCCGCAATGGCGTAATCAGAATCTGCTGCAAACCCATAATTGGATTCAGTAAATGTAGCCGACCCAGAGGAAAAGAGGGAAGAATCTGTTCCTAAGGAGTCAGAATCTGTTGTGACTGACACAGATTTTCATTTTGTTACCGACCCAGAAGATGGAGGTGACTAGGTGAGATTTGGAGGAAGAAGATGAGAAGATAAACTTTTTTTTTTTTTTTTAATTTGATCTTCAACATTTCAAAAAGGGGATGATGAGGTTATGTTAAACACTCTTTTTTTTCATTTTTAAATATATATATATATATATATATATATATATATATTATGATAAATAATTATTAAAAAAAGTTTACTTCAAATTTTAGAATATAAAAATAAAAAATAATTTTTTAAATGTGAGTAATATTTATATTTTTGACAAATTGCAATATGGTAACCTCTATTTGACTCACTTTTGTCAAGCTCTAGCGAAATGACAAAAATACCCCTTTAAATGTCACGTGCAAGTGCAAGGCACATGTTATGCTCTTCGTTAGATTTTTAACGGTTCATCCAAAATTACACCTGATTGCAACAAAAAGACAACATCAATAATCAACTTGTAACAAATGCAAATTTGATAACCAATTGAAACATCTCGACAAACTCAGGTAACTAAAATGCAATTTGTCCTATATTAAATGAGTCAATTATCATAAGTAGAGTTGAGTATTCAGGCTTATTCAGTTTGCCTAACAACTCTATTTCATCATATAACAATGATTATTTTCTTAGATTGGACAAATTTAATTGATAAGTTAATGTTATAACTTAAAATAAAACTAAAAAAAATCATGTAAGATAACAATAAATAAAAGGCCATACCTTTTGATTAATCGCGACAATTTCAGCTGGTTTTGTTTCAGACATTATGAATATATTTTGTTATTTATTTAGTTAATCTAAATAAATTAAATATAATTTCAAAACCTGGATAATTATGCATTGAAAAATTTATGAAAATATCTATAGTATAAATCACACCTCCACTATGAACAGTATCAAATGTCAAATTTTTCATTTTACCCTCATTAAATTGTTTCTTTCCCATTTTACCCTTAAAATTTTTTATTTTTTTTAGAACCTTGAACCAAACTAAATGAAGTATATTGAGACACAAAAAAAAAAAAAAAAAAAAAAAAAAAAAGAAAGAAGGAGAGAGGGACAGACGTGGCCATGACTTGGGTGCTTGGCACATTTCTAGAAGCACACGTCACTTTGTTCTTACACATAAATCGCACATGTCTGAAATCAGCTGATATTGTTGGGGTGCTACTATTTACACTACCAAATTTTTAAAAAATAGTGTAAACAATTTCGATATTTTAAAATGTTGTCATTGAATTGATTAGTTTTTGAATTTTGAACTTTTCTTAATAGGTCTTAAATTTCAATGTTTCACTTTTTTTTTCTTTTTCGTTATATTTTGTTCTTTTTATAATTTTACAAGTTACATAAATTTATTTATTTTACTATTATGCAAGTCATATATAAATAAATAAAACATAATAATATTTTCAAATGTTGACAAATTAAATATGATATTTTTATGAGACGAGTGGATAAAGTATTTTAAAAGACATTAAATTCTCAAATTAAATGAATATGTATACATACGAGTAGTAATAAAGTATGTAAAATGACATACTTGGATTTGCTAAACTTAACAATAAATATTTTTAATTCATAATTTGGTTTAAGATATTTTTATATTTTAACTTAAAATTTTATTTGATTTTTTTTTTTAAGTTAACACAAAATTTCAGAAAAAAAACGTCTTTTAGCTAAATAAAACTATTATACTAGTATAAAGAAATAAAGAGATTTAACAATATATAACATTAAAAATAAAAATACAAAAAACTCATTTTATAACTTCGGTCAATCCAATACAACAAATTCACTAGTACAATTAGAGCGCAAACGCAAATATTGTTTAGAATTGTTAATTCGATCAAAGTATGGTGTAACCCATTAAGTTGCACAATTATATCTGAAATGAATTTACTGTGGCATGAGAGTCGTCATCGGGTATCCTGCTGTCAATGTTACTTTGACATAATGATTATTATAATGTGTCTGATTGCAATAACAACATGTTGATACCACGATGTCGGAGAAGATCGGAGTGGTAAGTGTGTTATACTACCTGATATGATTAGAACATGAAATATCACATTGTAATTCGAAGCAATCAGGACACCCATATTGGGCATGTTCATCCAATGCTCAGGAGTCGGGAGATTCACATCTATTTGACTCAAATAAATTCAAGGAGTGGTAAACATTAACTGATGTAAATTGGGATGTTTATTGTTTTTGTATCTTTTATTATTTCATTTGTATTTTCGGATTTAATTTTAATTGGTTGATTATAGGTAGATTTAGAATAGATTTTCAATATATTTACTAGTTTTTAAGTCCTATTAGGTTACTATATAGGTTAGGATTAATTTTAGAAGGTTTAGGAGTCTTTTTCAAGCTTTCTGGGCACTATAAGATAGGCCTTCATTGTAATTCCGAAAATTAGTCTTTTTTATCAATTAAATTCATATTTGCACCTTGCAAACCCTTGGTCAATTTATTGGCTTGCAGAAGGATTTCTTCGGAAGTTCTTGTTATCTTGGGAATTGCGATTCCTTGCAGAAGGTTTTGATTTCGATCAGGCCTTGGTTACTATTCCGCTGCGTGACTTTACATCAGTTGGTATCAGAAATCGGACGATACTAGGGTTCTCCGACGTGGTGATGGCAAACGATGGGAGAAACAACAGAGATATCACTTTTACCACAATCCTTGAAACTTTGAATCGCCAAGCAGAGCGACAAGATCGTCGACATAGAGAGTTGATGGAAATTTTGAGAGGATTGCAAGTTGGTCAAAGTGGTGTCAACCCACGAAATCGGGCTGGTCCTCACGGGGAAAATCTCCACCGTGGTGATCCGATAGGCGGGGATACTTCGGATAATGTTGAAGGTGAGGCCAGGGCAGTGCCTCCTCAAGATCAACGACCCAAGATTAGGACGGATATTCTGGTCTTTAATGGTGAGTTGTCTATTGAAGAATTTCCTACTCAAGAAGAAGCTTTTGATGAGGAGGTTATTTGTGAGTTCAAAGAAGATTTGAGCATTGTTCAGGTTTGTGGTGATATTATTACTTCAAATATTATAGTCCCTGATAATGTCCTAGTTGAATTAAAGGAGAAAGAAGAGGTTGGTATTGATTGTTCAAAACCCCCAATTTTTTTTGAAATTTTGGGTGTTTTTCACAACAAGAAAGAAGTTATTTTTGAAGATTTATTGATCATTGTTGATCAAGGGAAGGAAGGGGAGGAAAATCAACACAAGGAGGATGAGATTGATGGAATAATTTTATATACAGAAGAGATCATCTTACGTCAATGTATGCTTAAAAAGAAGATTTATTCGAAATATCTTTTTAAATGGGATGGCAGCTTCCAAACGTTGGATGAGAACTCGGGGACGAGTTCTTTTGAAGTGGTGGTGTATGATGTAAATTGGGATGTTTATTGTTTTTGTATCTTTTATTATTTAATTTGTATTTTCGAATTTAATTTTAATTGGTTGATTATAGGTAGATTTAGAATAGATTTTCAATATATTTACTAGTTTTTAAGTCCTATTAGGTTACTATATAGGTTAGGATTAATTTTAGAAAGTTTAGGAGTCTTTTTCAAGCTTTCTGGGCACTATAAGATAGGCCTTCATTGTAATTCCGAAAATTAGTCTTTTTTATCAATTAAATTCATATTTGCATCTTGCAAACCCTTGGTCAATTTATTGGCTTGCAGAAGGATTTCTTCGGAAGTTCTTGTTATCTTGGGAATTGCGATTCCTTGCAGAAGGTTTTGATTTCGATCAGGCCTTGGTTACTATTCCGCTGCGTGACTTTACATTATTAACTCATCATTGAACGCCAATCATCTCGATATATTCTAGTTTGTATGTGTCTAACTCTTTTATCAACTCATACCGAATAGTGGGCCATGCATCTTCATAAAAACCAAGAAAAACAACTATTGCTCGAAATTTACAGTTCTCATCAGCTCTTACATCGTGGACCCTTGGGTCCACTACTGTGGGCATGTGGTAGGGTAGAATAATAGCATAGGTTACTGGGAAAGGGGTTAAATGTGAGTATTTGTTTGGTACATAAACAAGGAAAAAGAAGTTAGCTGTAATAACAGTTTTATTTTAATTTAAAATAAAAAGATTATTTATTTTTGGTTGGCTATTGTTAGAGATAGATAATTTTATTTAAATATTATGTGCTTGTTCTATTTATTCACATTAATTAACATATTACTATTTTTTAGTTACAAAATAAATAACAATAATTATTTTTTATAAAAATAATATTATATTTAGTTTATTGTTAGTGTTCAACTATATTTTAAACATCTCTAATAGAAAGTCTGCTTTGTATACATATATAAGACTACTTGTTGTTTCGTTAAAAAATAAATGATTTTTAATTTTATTTAAAAAACAGTAATTATTTTTGAACCAAAGAAGTAACAACAATATAGTCTTAGTCATTTTATACACATGTGTGTGTGTGTATATCTATATATATATATACATATACATACACATACACACACATATATATATATATATATATGTGTGTGTGTGTGTGTGTGTGTTTGTGTGTGTATATTTATATATATGTATATGAGATAAATATTATATCGATTATTATTCGCATAAAAATACATTTTGAGAATAGTAACATTTATATAGCTCATATATATTAATCGAGATAAATATTATATCGTATCGATAGAAAATTTGCATGTGTCGTTAACATCCGATTCATTCTCATTTTCATTTTTATCACATTGAGATAATTTGTCATCCATCTGAACAAAAACATATTAAAACATATAAGAATCAAATTAGTAATAATAAATAAAATAAAATGCACTATTTCAAATATAAATAAATAAATTGTAAAAAATATTAAATTAAAAATATCTTATCAATTGACTCATTAAATCATTAATCTTCTCTCCAATTCTCCATTTTCTCAAAATTTATATTTTATTTCTAGAAATTTAGAATATCACTAGTAATATATAGTAATATATGTTTATAGTATGCTAATAGAAAGATTGAATTAGAATGAAAAGTGATACTGTAATTTATATTATCAAACTCACTAACTCCCAACTATATTTTTTTTGAAATCGAAAGAAATTAATTATGATAAAATCAACTGTGCAAATAATATGAAAAAGAGCAAATCAGTCAATGTAAAAAGAAAAAAAAAATAAAAAATTAAGGGGAATAGAAATTCCCGTCGCGATTACATCGACGGTTACTATTACATGAAAGCAATGCCCCTATCAGATAAGGTAACATCGTCACTCACCGAATTATCCCACTTAAAATTAATTGAAGAATTAAAAAAAGATAATTTTGATTAATTATCCTGCTTTGGATGAGGATAAGGCTTTCGTCTTCCCCCTCGGACTATTCTTTTTCTCTCTCTAAAACACACACACTCTCTCTCTATCTCTCTCCATTATCTCTTTGTGAACTTTGTAACTACGCACGGCTATATGCATATGCGCATGTCTGTATCTTGAGGTCGGATTTTTTGTTTGTATTTCGTTTGATCACCGCTATTTCAAGTCCATTGATTTCTCGCAAATGATGTCGATTATTGCATTGGAAAGCAATACCGGGGCTGACCGGATCCATCGATCGGTGGGGTTCATTCACGGCATGTCGTCTTACAACGGGATCTATGATCCCGCCGGCGGCGGTGGCGGTCAGCGGTTTAATGATAGGAGGGCGGCCGTGGAGGACGATGGAGGTGATTCGTGTAGCTCGTCTTCTATTGGGAGGAACAGTGATGACTTGTCTGATGGTGGTGATGGTGATTCCAGCGACGGCGAGGTTCAGAGCTCGGTTAGAGGAGGGGCTTTGAATAATTTGAATGCTTTGGAGGAAGTGCTGCCGATCAAGTACGTTTTTTTAGTTTGTATTTTGAATTATATTTTTGTTTCTTTCTCTTGTTCAATTATTAATTTAGGATTATTATTATGATTTTGGCTTTGGTTCCAACTTGATTACTTATTTTCCCGGGAAATTCTTAGTGGAAAACCTTGTAGTTGTGGAGCATTGGGTGAGTTCTCATAAGATTAGGGTTTCACAATTTTTTTTTGAAATCTTAGATGAGCATAAACTGGATTTTTCACTCTTTTCACCCAAAAATACTCTTTTGTTTCTCTTCTGAAATCCGAGTCAACCAATCATATTTTTGTAACAAATATCTTTTGAGCATAATGGAAGTACAAACTTTTTACTGGTTAATTGGATCACTTCTAAGCTTGAATTGTTTGACTGTGGAAGACGTCCTAATATATCGTGTTTGTGTTTTTTACTTGTTTTAGGCACGGCATATCAACATTCTACTCTGGGAAATCCAAATCTTATACAAGTCTAGCAGATGCAGAAACTTGTTCCTCCGTTAGAGAAATTGCCAAGCCAGAAGATGCTTACACCAGGAAGCGCAAGAACTTGCTCGCGCACAGTATATTTTCAGATAAAAATCACAATCCCCTTTCAAGCAGCAGCAGCGGGGGGATATCAAAGAGGCTCGCCAGCTCAAGCAGAAGTACATTGGCTCTTGGGTTTACAATGGCCAGCTCGGTGAGCAGTAATAACAGCGGGTGCTCCATCTCAAAGTCATCATCTCCTTGTATTGCTCTTCCGCCTCTGCCGCCTCATGTGAGAAGGGTACCTAACAATGAACCATCATCTTCGCCTCCAAGACTATCTCCCGGGCGATCTTTGTCTCTCTCTGATTTGCAACATGCTAAGGCTCCAACTCCCCCCGCCACCGATTCAGTGATGAATAACAAAGACAAGGAGGGGAAATGTTAAGCTGAATTCAAACTAGTGTTATTTTGCTTCACATATAAAGACAATAGTGGAAAGATGTGCATGTCCATGGTGTTTAGGAGTTCTTCTCTAGAAGTTGTCTTTTTCTTTGTTTTGGTCTACCCGTTGTACTGAATTCTCTTAGACATACTACATCTGGCGTTACCAGATTATAATGGCGGTGCTGCTACCTTTAGGTTTCCCATGTACCCCTTGCCGTAATATAATGAAGAAAGTTTCCCTTTGTTGCGTTGTATTCCATGATTCTTTCACAATCCGCCTTTTGATCGTTTTACCGTCCTACATTTTCAAGGAACACAAGAATGTTTAAGTGATGTTCAAGGCGCTCAATAGATGCTGAGGTATACTTTTCGAAGGTTTTTGATCTTAGGTGCTTGATGATTGAGTCTGTGTGTGCAGAAGGCGTTGAAGCTTTGGAATGTAGGATCATCAGCTTGTTAAGATGGACATTTGTCTGCCAGCAGTGGCAATGGTATTGGAAATGAATTTGCAGATGAAATATTGCTTAACTGGTGAAAGAAATCTTGTTCAGAGAATCATGGAAAAAACGCAGTTGACTGCAGACAGGTTACTCCTGTTGCTACAAGGAATGGAGGAGTTTAGGTTATCAGCTGCTCGTTACAACCATTTCTGCCATATCGGTCTTCTACCTGCTCATTTATATGAAAGCTAGCTGTTATTTTTTTTCAGAAATCCAGCATTAATTTGCCATTTTCCTATTGGAGTTGCTTGTCCAGCCTCAACTTCGACTGGAAGTCAGTTGAACAGATCCCTTTTCCCAGATGTGGCCTAGAAGCTTAATGAACCCCGGGGAAGAAGACCAGAACGTATGGCCTGCCTCTCAAAGAAGTTGTGGTGGTAAGCGGACTTGTCTATAGTTTGATAGTTTGCTTTTACTGCTTTGCCTGATTTTGTTTCCTTTTTGTTCTACCCTTGAGCTTGATTTCTATTATATATGTGTATTTATATGTATCATGATTTAAGAGTCTTTTCTATGCTAATATAGCATTATATCTTTGGTTATAATGGTTCTTAACTTGGTACATAGTCGCTTTAAGAGATTTATTGGTGGTAGTAACAGTTTTGCACATGGACATTCCGTTTATGAGCTTTGCACGAAAAAAAAATAACGTTATGAGCTCTGCACCAAATTTTTTTTTTTTTCGTTTTTTGATGTAGAAGTCACGTGATGGAACCCTTTTGGTTAATACATCTTCATTCACACTTTTGAAATGATACTCCTAACGTACCGAGGTGAATTTTTTTCCTTGCTTTCTCCTTGAAGTGCTAAAAGAGAGAGATTGTAATTGAAGTGCTGTGTATCCATAGCCTATTGGTTTTGGTGAAGCCTCAGACTTCATGCAGTATTGAGACCAGTTCTCTAGACATGTTACTCTACACGTGTTAGGCATCCTGGGCTGTATCTGTTTAAGTCTCGTGCATGCCATCACGCTGACATGATGATGCAGATCCTACGTCTCAAAATGGTGTTGAGATGGACCCAGACTTAAGAGAACCTTGGAAACTGTTTTAGTTCGCTCTTTGGTGTAGCGAAAGGCTTTGAAGTGTGTGAGAATAAATATGAAGATGCCATGAATGGGAGTTAATGTTTCCAAGTTTGATGGTAGGCTTCAACCGAATTGACACTGTGGACTTCCCTTTCTAAAACAGATACTGTGGAATATGAAAACTGCATTTCAAAGAAAAAGAAGAAAGATGGGCAAGGAAAGGATTTGCTTCCTCTTGTTCAGTCAAGTCTTCTTGCTTTTGTACTGAAGCATCACACTGACACACTTCACTGCTGGAGTTGACACTATAACAATGATGGCTGGGTGAGTAGTTCTCTTATTTGTTTCTGCCAACTAGTGTGAAGGAAATGAGTTTGCTGAGTGAAGTATTATGGATTCAAAAAGAAGCATTGTGGCTTGAATAATTTTGTCTGATACACCTAAAATCAGGCATATAAAATCTTGATAAGCATTGGTATACTTGGCGGGGGAAATATCGGTACAGATGCGGAAAGATTGGAGTGAGTCATAATATGACAAAATTGTCGTTGATATAGCAACCTTTCACTTATTTAGTGTGACTTCTATCATGGGGAGAGCCAGAATCCAAGTTAGTGACGAGAATGGTTGTCGTGTATAGGATAAAGAATTTTGAAGGTTTAATATTTATTCAGTGACGTACTATAAAAGTGGAAAATGGAACCATGTAGTTTTGGTTTCACCTAGATGACCAAGAGAAAGATGGTGGCCTTGATTATTTCTTTCGATAGGCCTTTTTTTTTCTTCCAGTTTGCACTGTCTGAGAGACTCTTTCTCTTATATGCTCATTCGAAGGCCAAAATTCTTGAAAAGATTTGAGCTTTAGGTTATGACAGAACTGTCGGGCATTCTATGTATTTCACATATGTGAGAATCCACGCAAGTGTCGTCTTATGTGATAATGGACCTTTAACCGTGACGTCAAATTTTGTAAAAGTGCATGGATAAGAATCAATGAGGCAAGTCAATATGGTGGATCTCTTATATATAGATAATTCCCTTGTGACACGTCAAACTGTGACTTCCGTTGCTGACGTAGTGGTACATACTCTCACTGAATGTGGACACTGAAAGCTTGTGAAATATCTTGGTGATAGTGGATTGTCAACTATATGGCGTCACTTTAGACAGACTGTTGGTGAAGAGTAGGGTTTGGCGCAGTACAAATTCTTGTTGTGCATATGGCATTTCTTTACAAAGGCGATTACCGAATTTTGAAGGTTTAAGATGTATTCAATGCCGTACTTTAAAAGTGGAAAACGGAAACATGTAGTTCTGGTTTGTCACTAGTTGGCCAAGAGAAAGATGGTGGTCTACTGGTCTTGATTAGTTTCTTTCGATAGGCCTTTTTTTCAGTTTGCAACGTAGAGACTTTTTTATGCTCATAAAATTCTTGAAAAGATTTGAGCTTTAGGTTATGACAAAACTGTTGGGTATTCTATGTATTTTGTTTATGTGAGAATCCACGCAACTGTCGTCTATGCGATAATGGATCTTTAGCCGTGACGTCAATTTATACAAGTGCATGCATAAGAATTAATGAGGCGAGTCAAAATGGTGGATCTTATATATAGATAATTCCCTTGTGATGCGTCAAACCGTGACTTCTGTTGCTGACGTAGTGGGATATGATCTCATTGAAGGTGAACGCTGAAAGCTTGTGAAATATCTTGGTGACAGTGGACTGTCTCATATATGGCGTCACTTTACTCAGACTATTGGTGAAACCAGGGTTTGGCACACTAGAAATTCTTGTCGCTTATATGACGTCACTTTTACAAAGACTATTGGTGAAGTTAGGGTTTGGGTCCCTACAAATCACTAGGAGTGACCAACAGTTTGGATAGAAGACCTGTCGTTTATACTAGCTCTTGAAGCTCTTATAATGCGGTGGTGAATCCAAGGAAACAGAAGATTCAGAATTAATAGGGTAGATAATTGTTATCTGTAATAGCATTACGGATTTTGATCTGTTGAGTGATAGTGGTTTGTCACTTATATGTCGTCACTTTACAATGGCTATTGGTGAAGACCATGGTTTGAGATACTATGAATCATAGGAGTGACGAACAGTTCTGACAAAAGGCATGTCATTTATGTAATTACAAGCTTTTGAAGATTTAAAATAAAACCATGGGGAATTTAATAACACGGAAGATTCAGAATTAATAGGGTAAAGATTGTTGTTGTTGTTAGTATCGTCATAGATTTTATTTTATCTGCAAACTTAAAATGGCTAGGATTGCAGTATGATTGGCGCCCAATTGCAATTTACTTAAAGAACTAAGTTTCCCGGATAAGATGGGCTCATGATGTTATATGACTATCATAATAGGTTTTTTTTTTTTTTTTTTATATATATATATGATAGTGAAATTAACAGCCTATAGAAATCAGACTTGAAGCTAAGGGCCTGTTTGGTAAAACTGAAAATTAAGCTCTGAAAATGTAGAGCTGGAAAATATAGAGCTGAAATTATTAAGCTGCTGAATTTTAAGAGTCCAGTTTGTTTGGTAATGGCAAACCACTTATATCTGAATTTATTTGAAGTTTGAACTTAACATTCAAAAAATTATTTGAATAATCTTAATGAGTATAATAAAATAAAGTCTTCAACATATACGTCACTATTATTATAATTAGATTATATTTTATAATATTTAAATATTTTTTATTAGTACTTTCTTTGACCCATTATAAAATTTATCTTGTTAATTATTTGATGAATTTGTCAAACTTTGACAAAAAATGAAAAAAATAATAATTATGATACTCTGTTAAACTATTATTAATATTAATAGTTTAATATAAATAAAATTACATTTTAATACTAGATCAAATATAATTTATATGAAAAGTTAAAATATTTCAATAAAAGAATGTATCATTTAATATATAAATAAAATAGTTGATGGATGGATTTGAACTCATTCCATTTTTAACTCTTTCTTTCTCCCTCTTAATTGCTTAAGCTGCTCATTTTCAACTTAAAATTAATAGCATTTTTTAAGACAATCTTAATTAATTAAGTGATTGCAATTTACCTTACCAAACATGCTTAACTTTTTAATCTCTTAAAGTGTTCCAAATTAAGATGATATGAAGCCTGTATTGGATTAGTCGAGAAATCTTGGAAAATGCAATGGCATTAATTTTTGATACTCTCACTATCCCAACTATAGAGTAGTGACTAAAAACACAAATTAAGAAAGGGGAGGAGAATTTACAAATTTCCTGAATTGCCTTCAAAACATGGGCAGGAATATTTGAATTTAAAGTAGGCAGTAAATATTGTAAGAGCAAACAAATTCAATTTAGTCAACTTGTAAAAAGTTACTTCAAAGGAGATGTTACCTCCCATTGAGATGACTCAAAATGAAATGGTCAATTATTTATGGGACTGAGGAAGTAGAAATTTTGTCACTGAACTTTGTGGTTACAACAAGTGAACTTGAATATAAATTGCATTCTTGTAGCAATTAGATTTTTCTTAGAGTCATGTTTGATGCTCCATTTAACTCTTTTTGTACTTATGGATGAGAAATTTAGAAATATGACCCATCTGCACTTTACAAGAGACGTTAAGTCGCTATGAAGTTGTATTCTCTGAAATTTATACATGAATATTTGTGGAAGATAATTTCTTACTATTGTTTGTGCTATTTACTTCCCTTGTATTAGCATAGCTCTTCTTCTGTTTCATTTTAGTTGAAGATAGTTTATAGGTTTGCGCATAACCCTAGTTCAGTTCTTGGCTACCAAGTAGCGATAGAGTTTACAATATCTTAACAAGACAATGCTTACAAACCTACTTTGCTCTAGCTTGAAAGAATCTTGATCAATTCAATAATGATCATATCAAGCTTGGTTCGGCTTAGCTTGATTAAACCCTTGGTGTGGTGTTTAAGACGTTGATAGGTGGTGGATTAGATTGTGGATACAATTGTGAATGGTATGGGTTTGTTGTGATTTAATGATATCAAGATTCAGTGGCTTATGGGGTATTTCAAGAAGATGTGTGGTGGAGGGTGGTGTTAATTATTGTGAATTTGATTTTTGCAATGTATTGGGTTATGAAGTCTAAACCAACAAGGAACGTGTGGTGGAGTTGAAGCCTAAGCCTCGGAGGAGTTTGAGTTGGAGTCCAAGTACTCAAAGGAGGAGGAAAATGAGGAGACCAAATCGCGGAGGAGAAATCTGGAAGGCAGGAGTTTCATGCGGGCTCTCCGGAGAGTGCATATGAAACAGGGATTCTATGTAGGCTCCCTAGGAGGGCGCATGCGGGCTCCCTAGGAGAGCTAATAGCACATTCGCCAGATTTTCTTCTATTTCCTTTTCATCAAGATTTTTACTTAAAATAAATTTAGGGTTTTCTCTTGTACACCTATATAAACATAGATTTTGTCAAAAACACATCGCAGTACCACATAAAGAGAATACTGAGTATATCCTAGGTTGACAATGCCTCCGGACGTTGTTGATTAGTTCAATAAACCGGGTTAACAATTTTTTGTGTTTGTGTTTTTCCTATTATTCTTTGCTAAGGTTGGGTTGTGTCTTTCTATTAATTGCTTTGGTACCACTAAATTCCAAACAATTGGTATCAGCGCTTTGGTTTTATCGATCTATAGTTCAAGAAGATTGATTTTTCGGCCGTGTTGTTTGGATTCTGTAAAGCAATCAAGATAGGAAAGTCAAGCATCAAGAAAATTCAATGGGGTGAATTTCATGTTCTGGAAGACGACGATCAGGCGTTCAGTAAGAAACTTGCAAGCGTGAAGGATGGAGACCGAGAGACATTGGATTGGAATAGATAGTGTTGCGAGGCTTACGGTGTCTTACGAGATTGCACAAACGTTAGACGCAAAGATAACGGTGGAGATGCTACGGATGTCTGATATGTACAAGAAGCCATCGACGATTAACAAGGTTCACCTGACAGTTGAAACTGTCGAGATATTACCTTTATGTACGAGTGCGCACGGTGATATTATTGTCTTTGTTGCCTGAAAGTTGGGATGCGACTGTCACGGTGTCACGGCGCTGAGTGCGTCGACTCTAGGCAATTTTGAGGCATGCGGAAGTCCGAGATCTCATTTTTGGCGAAGAGTTCCGAAGGGAGGAGAAGGGGGAGACTTTGGGGCTTGCACCGAGGGTCGATAAAGGTTAGGGAAGGAAGGGGCCGAAATCTAAAAGTAGAAGTTCGGTTAAATACTTCAAGTGTGGAGCAACATGGCATTATAACTATGAGTATTCGGAGAAGGACAGGGAAGATGATGCACATGCAACGATAGCGACGAGGGAGATCACAGATGCATTAATCTTGAGTGAAGGGCACTCGGTCCTGAGTATTGGATTCACAAGCATCGTTTCATTCTTGCAATGGTGCCAGTACACGGTAGAAAAATACACCTCAGACAATTTTGGTGTGGTCTAAACCAAGGTCATACGGAAAGGGGATGTGCAGATTAAGACAACATGTAGGGCAATTTTGCAGTTGCGAGATGTGCAGCTTATTTCGAGCCTGAAGAGGAAGAGGATCTTCGTTGGGTAGTTAGATAAGGAGGGTTAGGGAGTGACCTTCAACTGCGGGACATGGAAGATCAGTAGAGTAGCGAGGGTAGTAGGCCGTGGGAGAAAACAGAGGATGTTGTATACTACCTGCAACAACTTCAAGAACTCCGGTGAGAGTGGGTGGGTAGTCGAGGGGCTGCTTGTCGGAGGCAACTTCTTCAACAG
This sequence comes from Adenophora triphylla var. japonica, assembly GCA_022495995.1. Classification (NCBI taxonomy): domain Eukaryota; kingdom Viridiplantae; phylum Streptophyta; class Magnoliopsida; order Asterales; family Campanulaceae; genus Adenophora; species Adenophora triphylla. Next base: position 161,956 of record JAFEMH010004114.1, on the reverse strand, counting down.
CAAGAGAAATTGCGTGGGTACGTGACTATCGATGGGTTGCTTGTTAGAGAAGACTCTTTCAATAAACAACAGTGTGTTAGGTGGGAGGATATGACTACTCAAAGCTGGCCAACAAGGAATAGAGGAAGTCATGTGCATCTAATAGTGCGTGGGAGAACCACTGAGTGCATTGCGGAGAAACAAGGGAGAGATCATATCTGCAATGGGCATTGAGAGGGCAGTGGGTTTAGAGAGAGAATGCGGACAAAGATGTACATGGAGGAGTCTCAAGAGTGAGTGATCCAAAGCATAGGAAATCCGGTGTTGATATGTTAAAGCTACGCTCGGCTTCAACTCGCCTTAATCAAGGAACGTGTGGTAGAGTATCCTGGGGTATGTTGTGGTATGTCAGGGTCTTGAACTCTCAAGCTTAAGCCTAAGCCTAAGCCTTGAGGAGTTCGAGTTGGAGTGTAAGCACTCAAAGAGGAGGAAAATGAGGAGATCGAATCGCGGAGGAGAAATCTGAAGGCAGAGGTTTTATGCGGGCTCTATAAGAAGGGCGCATAGGAAGACATGGAAGGCTCCCTAGGAGGGCGCATAGCACCTTCGCCGGATTCAGTTTTGTTTCCTTTTTCATCAAGATTTCTACTCAGAATAAGTTTATGATTTTCTCTTGTACACCTGTATAAACAATTTTTGAGCTAAAGTGCATTGTAGCACCACAGAGAGAATGTTGAGTATAATTGGTTTAGCGAAGCGCCTAAAGGCGTAATTGATTAGTTGATGGCCAGGTGTTAACAATTCTTTGTGTTTGTGTGTGTACATGATTGCTCCTTTTATCTTCTTGGTAATGGTGGGTTGTGTCTTTCTATTTGGGTTATGTCTTTCTTTTTGTTTGCTTTGGTGCCACTAAATTCCTAATACAAAGAACGTTTAACAAACCAAAAACCAAGAGAAAGAACACGAATGAACACATAAAATTGTTAACACAGTTCGTCGATACCTTCAACTACGTTTGGGGACCTGCCATGCGATGAATACTTCACAAGTATGTGGAACAAATACCTTTGCAACCAAATACATGGGTTATTTAACCTAAAATGGGGACACAACCTTAATCCAAGCAGAACTCGTACTACAGTCCAACAATCTCCCCTCCTACTATAGCCCAACAGTCTCCCACTTGAAGACCGAATCCATAATCTAACAATCTCCCACCTAGGGACCAACTTCTAATGTAGCCATTTTTATCTTCTCTTCTGTAATCCACAATTGCAGCAACGTTGGACCTTCATCTTAGTTTCCAAGGTGAATTGAAGCCATGCTCAACTATATCTTTTCGTAGGATTATCTCTTTCACGAAACTTGAGTGACTGCGAGATTCGTTTTCAAATCCTTGCTCCCATCTGTCTTTTCCTTAATTTTACAATCCTACTTATTCTGCATTGTCTTGATGCCAATATATCCATTCCTACATGGCTCTCTCAATGCATCCCTTGCATGCCATCGCGCTTTGGTCGATTTTATAGACTCAATTGTGTTCTTGGTTCTATTTTGACTGCCTAGTTTTTCTTAACCATCTTGCTCCCACCTAATTTGGGACTGTTTAGCTTTTGTTGCTTCCAAGTCCACACCTTCGAGTTTCTCGCTTATATAGCCAAATCAGATGCCACAATCATGCATTCACTTCGCACTTGTAAAACCAATCTATCTTGGATATTGTTCATCATGTATAATATTCTTCACTCGTTCTCACTTCGAGCTAACACGATAGCTAGCTAATATTCCAGGTACTGTAGCCAAAGATTACATGCAGAACTAATTTTCCTCTTCAATCCACAAGTATGCCGCACAGAACGCAATTGCAAAACAGACCGATTCAGTGTTTGATATGAACATCTCATTTCCGTATGATTTTTACTAGCTCAAAGATCCGACAGATAAACCACCAAGAAATTGGCGGAAGTATACCGCGCCATACATTCGTGATATCGCATGAGTGAAACAATGCACCAAAAGCCAAAGCCTATGTCTCCTTTAGTGCTGCGTTTACTTCCTTGTCATCACATGTCCCCGATACAATCATTTGTGTAGTAACCAACCTGAAGGGTTGAAACACATGATTAAACTCTTGTCTTTTCTTGGCTTCCCAGTTTTTGGTCTAGCTTTGTTCGTCCTTCTGGAATGTGATTGGATTGCCGTCCCTATCTCTCGCGTTCAATGCTAAATCCCCATATCTCTCGTTCTCGATGCTAAATCCACGAAGTCAAATATTTATTCTCTTGTGCGTATCTGTTTGCCACATCTCTAACTTCCTCGAAGTTTAGCTTTACCGTTCCCGTTGATGCACTGACCGCTAACACTCTAGTAAAGAGGACATCAAAATCAGCACTTTTATTACATCTTCAAAATCAATAGCAACGAAATTCAATAAAGTTATGATTGTATTGACTTCGTTGATTATATGATCTACAACTATCATAGGCCATCCTTATATTCAACTATAGTTTCATTGGACTTTCTTTTGTGCCGTTTTGTAGCTGTTCTTATGAGCGGATATGATTATTAACGTATCACAATAGGACATTTAGCAAGAAATTTGACTCCAGACAAATACGAGGTGGTGGAGGACTTAGAATATTGGGGAAGGGAATGGATGGTGTTGATGTTAGATTTTGAAAAAGCGTATGTAGAGGACAACAATAACGATAAAGCCTTATTCTCAAAATGATTTGGGGGCTAACATGAATCACTATACATATGTAATCGTCGAAGAAAAAAAAAGCAAAGATATTTAAAACAAGAAATAGATGGGAAGAAAATTTTGAAAAAAAAATCAAACCGTATCATTCACACGAATTTTTATTCTCCACTCTGCTCTCTTCAACACTATATTATCATTTAATTCAAATAAACTCATATTACTTTTAATTATCCTTTTCTATGTTTTATTAGGCCTTCCTTTACCCCCTCACCATCTTATCACGTCTCCACACTTCGGGCCTCCTCACTCGGTGCATCATTTGGTCACCGTCTTACATACCAAACCACTTTAGGCGATTCTCTCATTTTTTTTCTTCGGTAGGTATAACTTCTGCCCACCTCATTTATGAACAGATTCTTTCTTATATGCCTACACTCCATCGTAGCATACACATCTTTACCACATTCATGTTATGAACATGACATTGACACCGTTTCACGGCCCAACACTCGGTGCCATATAATAGCTAATAGTAGTGTGGTAAAATTTTCTTTTTAATCTATAGGGCATATCTGGATCACATAGAAACCTTGTGAATTCTTGCACATTAACCAACCTGTTTTTATCCTATAAGACATCTCCCTTACATCCTTGCTTCTAACGTTGCTAAACTTATACTTCAAATATTCAGTGTTATTTTTGCTTAACCTAAATAGCTTATGTAGAGTGAATTGGAAATTTCTAGTGTGATGTAATGGAAGGATTTTGGAATAAGATGGAAATGGTGGATCAATGGGTATTTTTGATCTCTGAATTTCTTTGTTTATTGTGAATGGCAAGATACATGAGTGGTTTAGCTCTTCTTGGTGTCTTTGATAAGGGGACTCACTCTCTATTTCCCTTTTATTGTCTTGTTGTGTCGTGTTTATGGTTTTTTTTTAGTTAATTCGTGGGGATCTCTAACGGTCATCAACATGGGCTTTTACGGAGGTTTTGGTGTTGGGGAGGAGAGAGGAATAAAGAATGAAATGTGATATTTTTTTTTTGTGATTACTTGGGTATAATGAACATGTGGTTCAAGAAAAGGCAATACCACTTGGTGATGTATAATAGTTGAGGTAATGGGAGGCATCAACCTGTTTTTAGCAAGAAATTGTTGGAGAAACTGTTCTACAGATTGCAAGGTGATCTTAGGCGAGAGTACATCAGCTCAACATTGACTCGTGGTGCTCTATTTTCGAAGTATGAAATATGCAAGGAAGAGAAGTCCACATATCCGAGAATCAAGTGATAAGCTTCAAGGGGAGAACCTAAAACCTTTATGCTAAGTTGGTCGTTACATGTATTTTGTTTGGGAGCATAAATATGGTCATTGTCTCAACTTGTTTTAAGATAGAGCATATCTTTAAGTAGTTAGTGAACGAAGTCACGGAAGAATCTGAAAGAAGCAGGCTACCAAGTAATGAAACATCTTGGTGAAACGAGGAAGTGAGGCAAGTGATAAAAGAGCAAACGAGATTGTGATAAGATCAGTAGGTAAATGTAGGAGCAATGACGAGGACTAAAAGAAGTATATTGAGGATAGATGAGAAGCAAAAGAGAGTATGAGACGCATGAGGAAAGGTGAATCAAGAGCTTTACGATAGATTTGCATTCATAAGAAGAGGAAAATGAGATCTACGAACTTGCTTGCATGAGGGATAAGTAAGAGGCGAAGTATCGGGAGGTGCGATATATAGACTAAAGAGTTTTGGTCGGAAGAATAATGAAAGTTGTACTTCGATACCTTGCTCAAGATTAAGACGTTGGAGATTTAAATATCTCATCAAAACTCAAAATGGTTAATTGAAAATGACGTTGAAAAAGTTGATATTGAAGGAAGCGACACGGTATGATATCGTATATATTGAGGCTTATAGGTGTTTTTGGTGGAGAGAAATTGAATGGTTAAAATTAATCTCGAATAAGACGTCGTTGGAGTGGAGGTCAAGTATTATAATGGCCTTACATAAAGAATAAAAAGTGCTGCAAATTTGTGCCAACTATCGAAAGATTAAACAAATTAGTCATACTACAAAACTTTTAGAACGTGTGCTTTAAAAAAAGCTAAGAAAAAATGTGGAGATCCGGAAGATCCAATTTTATTTATGCCAGGAAGATCGACTATTTGACTCGGGATAAAATGAGGATTTAAATATGGTGCTTATCGATTTGGAGAAGACCGATGCTTTAGTCCCAAGAAAGATACTTTTATGGGCTTTAAGCAAAGAAAGACATTTATAGGAAATATATTGACATCATCACACACACATACATGTATATGGGAATTAGTACAAGTGTATAGACTAGTGTTGGGAATGTAAATTTAACAGAGTTGAAAATGGGGAGACGGGAGCAATCGCCTTATATGATGAGTAGATTGTCTATGGTTTTGACTTTTTTTTCACGCTATATAGGATTTGTTATTAAAACGGGAAATTTGAGACGTAGTTATAGAATCTAAATTGGGTCTATCATATTATATGTGATTTGAGTATCGGGTCGTGAAATCGTCACGTTCATTAGATGAATGTGACGGAGATGTGTATGCTGCTTTGAATGTGTGGTTATAAAGAAAAGATCAGTTGAGTGGAATTGAGTTGAGGAATTGAGAAATGATGTAATTAGAGAGAAAGTTGGAGTTGCTTCCATGGGGATATGATGCGAGAGAAGCGCCTAGAGTGGTTTGACCATGTGAGATGAAGAACAAGTGATGCACGAAGACAGTGATGCATTGAGGCATGCAAAGCGGAGAAGGAGAAGTGATAAGATGGTTAGGGGTAGCAGAAGCCCTAAAAAAACATGAATAATGGCGATTGAAAGTGATATGGGTCTACTTTGATATTTTTCCAAAATCATTTTTGTTTTCTTGTTTCTCGTGATTTTTCTTCGCCCTTATATTTCTTTTTTATTTCTCTTTAGAAAAAAAAACTATCGTGTTTTACCATCTCTCGACTTTTTCATTGTTTTCTCACCTCCCATTGACGAGTCTATACACATTTCATGTTAGCCGACTCCATATCATTTTGGGACTAAAGCTTCTTTTTGGTTACTACTGTTGTTGTTTTATACGCAAGAAGACTACAATATTTTGAACATGAAAAAGGTTCGAGCAAAATAGTTTATATTTGAAAGTGGACTAAAATGGACCGGGCTTTTAACATGGAACGGAGCGAGTGTATTGTAGATTACGGTTATTAAGTTCTTTTACGCCATTGCACAATTTTGAACTATCAAAGACCAATTAAACAATAGATGAAAAAGGCTGGCATTTAAATGCAAAATAGGTTCATAAATAGCTTACATGATTTATTCTAGTTGATTATTTTGAACTATCAAAGACCAATTAAACAAGTTGATTATTTGAAGTGGTTCTGAAATGGAGAGATGCTATAAATTTGCAGTGCAATATGCCCTGAACTTGGAAGACTTAAAAATATCCTCTTCTAGACCGTATTACATGAGATTGCATGAATTTCTATCTTTTATAGTGCAGGGATTGTTGGTCAAAACTAGTTAATTTCTGGTTTCACATTGAAGAAAGAAAGAGCTTTAACTCAAGGACAAACGATTCAACTACTTTTTACTTATCTGTGATGACTCAAGTAGTGTAACGTTTAGTGTATTGGCCTACTGGGCAGCTAGTTGAGCTCTTTGATTGTATCGCCCTTCATGATGTTAAAAGACATGTGTGAGGTTTTTCGTCAGCCAGATAGTCTGTGAGATGAAAAGTAAAAAGTGCAAAAGCGAGTTTGAATTGCAATTGATAAAATTTTAAATCCAAATTAATTACACTCAGTAAAGTTAATTTTCCTTCTCAATATGGTTGAGAGTCATAATAACGGTTTTGGTTGTATTAGTAAAGCAGTGACAAGATCAGCCTCACGCGCTCATTGAACACGTAGTTTTCTGTGCATTCACTATCTATAAAATGGGTCATGTTTTGGGTTAATTGCACACAACAAAGGCAATTCATCTTGCAATCCTAGAGGGTCTTTTGTTCAGGTTTGTGTTTGCTGCACACAACCTAGGATATCCTTCTTGCAATCCTAGAGGGGCTCACTTTCAGGTACTTTATTTTTTTTTCATGTATTAAATTCCTACTCACATGGGCTTGAGAGAGGGATTGGCTTGAGAAATCGAATGAGGCTCCATTATTCTTTTGGAGACTAGAGTTTATCTCTTGCATCCATCTATTTCTTTTTCCTTTCTTTCAATGTAGAATCATTTTTGCAGCCGCATTTTTATATAATCCAAGGAGTCATGCGCCATCATCGGCTTTTTTTAACTGATATAATTAATTTATTTCCTTCATAACGTGTTTGCTCTCCATTGTTGGAAAGTCTGGGAAAAAATACTCGGTGTTTGGTACCCGATCGTGAGCATCTGACAGAGTTTTACTTCTCAAGAAGCATTAATGCATCTTGTTACATTTAAATTTGACGACAGTAGCATAAACACAAAAATCTCATCTTGCATGCAAGTTTTCCAATTTTTTTAATCAATTTTCACAGATGTGTTGTTTGATTTTCTGTGTAACAGGTTCAACACACTTCTTCGGCATTCTCTTCTTATCTTGTTCAGATGGATTTGGTACACACGCCTGTAATTATCTTTAAAGAGGACTACGATTCCTTCCATGCAATTGACCGTAGGTTGTATGCAATACTTGTGGTCGAACTTTGGCGTGAGCCTTTTCAAGCAATGCAAGTCATGGCCCTATGGCTCTGGTTGGAGACCATCGGGTTCCCCGACATCGTGAAAAAGATCTTGCGTTTACCACCTACCTTAATCAATGAACTCGTAGATGAAGCTTTAGCATGCCTAAACTCCATCTACGGGCCCCATTTTCTGTTCCCAGCCCAAGCTACTGAGATAAATCTCACCCATGCCTTGGTGCAGAAAGAGATCTCTCTGGGCTTCTTTTGTGAAAACAAAGAAGCTGCAAAAATCGGTCTCACAGAAGTCCACAAAGAAATCTGTGAGAAAGCATTGGCTGACATCATGAAAGAAGCCATCGAGAGGAATGCTGCACACATGGCCCTTGTCCAAGGCTTGGCAACCGGACCACGGGTCCCACCCCAAATGGGTCGAGGCGGGGTCCACCCTGATGACCGGACCATGTTTGCGACCTTCTCCAAAGGGTACCCGGTGGGTGAGTGGGAGGTGAGGCACTTTTTCAGTGCAGTATTTGGGGAGTGTATTCAGTCTTTTCACATGCAGGAGGTCCAGGCGGCTCATGAACAACCGTTGTTTGCCCGGATTGTGTTCTTTAGGCCTTTGATCATTGATGTCATTCTTAATGGCATGATTAAGGCAAAATTTACCATTAATGGGAAGCACGTCTGGATGCGAAGGTTCATACCAAGGAGGGAGCACCGCTAAACAAGCCTGCAGTGGGGAGAAGATTTTGTATTGCTTTTGCTGCCCATCAGTTATTGTTTTCCAGTTTCTCCTTTAGTTGTAATTGTTTGGGTAAGAAATGGCTAGAATTTGATGCAAGGCATGTTTGTATATGGATGTGTAAATTTATAATTAAAGGAGAAATTGTTGTTTTGGAATATTGAAATATTATCATATTTTCAGAGGGATTATTGGATTTTATGACCCTTTGTGAACATGGATTTTATGAATGCTTATGGGATATTTTATCTTCATTTTTCTTTTGATTATAAATAAATTGTGTATCTAGTCAAAATATTTTCATGTTTCATTATCTACTTGCAAAGAAAACGTAATTCCATCTCAAAATGCTGTGAAAAAGCAAATTTGAAATTTTGTTGACATTTATTTTGTGTACGGAGGGAGACTTTTTTTTTTTTTTTTCTATGCTTCTAAAAAAAAGTGATTATAGTGTAATGTCACAAAAGTACAATCACCGATCTATAGTGGTTTGCGTTGCTTTTTTACATGAACTCTCGACTTCTTTGAAGTTAACTATCTCCCATCTTATACTCTCTCCGTCTCATTCGATTCGAAGTGTCCCAAAATTAATTATATACGAAAATTAAGGATTGAATATATATAATGCAAAAAGTGTACAGTGAAATAAATATTGTGAGTATGAAAAAGTGATGTAAGAAAGAGAAAGTGGAATAGGGAATAGTTAGTGGATATTTATTGTGAGTATGACAAGTGGGTCCCGCAAATAAAAAAGTAATAAAAACTTTTCTTTTTTGGGTTGAGACATTTTAAATGGGACACCCAAAAAGGAAAGTTGGGACACTTCGACTGGGACAGAGGAAGTAAAAGGTCCACGACTCCACGTGATTGACTCTCAATCTTCTCTTCGGGTCACACGTGACACGCTAGGGGGTTAGACAAATATCTCACGTATTTTAAAGAACTAAAACTGGACCGATATATTGACTCTAGAGACTACTTCCCTCATCATCACCGATTGATTTTCAGTTGAAATCTCCAATATAACCTACTACTGGCTCAGTCCAGCCATTCTCACCATTGAACCTCTCTATTTTTGATCAGGGGCGGATTTAGGCTTATTTGAGGTGGGCCAGAATTTTCAAATTCTTTTTTTTTTTTTATCTAAGTCACCGACTATAAGCCCACGTGATTTCAAAATCATGGATTCACGCCTGTTTTTGATCCATCTCTTATTCGAAGAGTTTTAATAATGTATTAATAGCAAGTTTTAAAATTTGATGTACATAATTATTATTTTTTTTTCAACTTTTTAATTAAATTAACCATTAAAATTGAGACTTGGAGCAATAAAAACCTTCGGCATGTTTTGACATGTATCAACGGGAAGAGAGCGAATGATGCAAGCGATTTATGGAAGGGACAAATGCAACCGAGAGATGAAGTAACGCTTGCTTTGTACTCACTTTTAAAATGACGTTTTCCTCTTTATTTATTTATTTATTTATTTATTTATTTATTTATTTATTTATTTTTCTTCTTAAATGTTTCTTTTGGTTCATACTATGTGCTAAAAGAGAAGTGAAAAAGAGCTAGTTATAACTGCATTTGTCATTGTAATTTGGGATGCACAAAATGAGATTGTAAAAAAAAGAAAGAAATTATATAGTACTCCCTAAGTCCCAAACCTATGGGCCTATTTTGTCATTTTGGGCGTCACAAACCTATGTGACCTTTTTTTAAAATGGCAAAAAATTTTTACTATTCCCTCCACTTATTCTCTCTCCTATTTTACTTTTATACTCACAATACCAATCAACTTTATTATTCCCTCTACTTATTCTCTCTCCTATTTTATTTTTATACTCACAACACTTTCTCCATTACCCACTTTCCTTAATTTTCGCGCCAAAATTCAAATGGGCACATAGGTTTGGGACGGAGGGAGTAGTTTACATGAGCTATATTTTTATTTTTTCTTTTTCCCCATAGTTTACTTTTTCAATTTACCAATTTAGCCTTTATTTTAATAAATAAATACAACGCATTTTAGTTAGCATAAACAACCAAGAAATAAACGTAACAAAATTCAACTCTATTGAACATACCCAAGAGCTCTTAAATCAAACAATTTTTTGGTGGGTCCCATTTTAACTTTAACCAATTGGTGGGTCCCATTTTAACTTCATGTGCTAATAAAATCACTAAAATTTTGTTTTAATTCCATCGTTAACTAGTGAGATGCTCGTGTTCCTTTTTTTTTCTTTCAAAATAATAAGAGTATTTTGTTTAGTAAAACTAAATCGCCATTTTTTTTTGTATTTTCATTCTTTTAAGTTTTTATTTGATAAAGTAACATAATATTTTTTTTTTGATAATACAACTTTATTTTATATGAATCAAAACGTTTATACTTATAAATTTGTATAAATTTGGAAGAATTGTGTTTATTTTTACTTAGCTTTTAATGTTGATAGTTTTGTACTCATTATTATGAATTGAAATTTGAGTAATAAACTGCAATGTCATTTTACAGGCCTAACCGACGGGAGCGTCAATTTCGATACATGAGAATTGAGTTGTTTACATCGGCTGTACGAGAGCTCGCCTCACAATATTTTTTTTGGTACATGCCGAAGCGATGAAAAAGAAAGAATAGCTTTCACAATAAATTATTATTATTATTGATAACGCAGAAAATGATCCAAATCAGTCTTACTCAATCAATACGTTGATCTCCAGCAGCTATCACCTGAAACCACGAACAAGCGACTAGCCGGGGTGGTATTCGGCTAATACCCTCCGGCGTGATGATGATATGACGTGTTATATGCGTATAAACTGTATGGAAATAACGTAATCTCAAAATAGTAAAGAATACATTACCTTTTTACGTTGGATGTAGTCTGGTATATATAGAAGCTCCATATGATAATAAGAAATCTCTTAAATCGTGGAGATAATGCAAGTGTAACGATCTTCGTGACTATATAAGACGGTTACAGATTGAGTCGTAGATAGACGCATGTTTCTGTAAGTCGAGGTCGTCTGAGTATTTGAGGTCGACTTGACTTCGTGCCTTAGTCAGGCAGAGATTGTGCAGTTAGATGATCGTATGTCGGACGAATCTAGGTCGGGACCAAGGATGGTTGGACAATGAGCTTGGTTGATGGATCAATGTTGTTAAGTCACTAAGGCCGTAGTAATTGGATTGGCCCATTCAATAGCAGTGTATTTGTGATGTCTGAAACGTTGGGCTTCACAGGTTGGGCCTGACCCGTCACTTTTGTTCCGTTCAGTGGCCCCCAACTTTCTAAGTTGACTTTCTCGACCAGGAAGTTATGAAAAATTTATGTGATGACTTACGCGGCTCGCTGTTGGATAGTCGACTGAGTAAACGTAGGTCGCTCTCGACCATTTACTTATGGCGGTTGGATACACTGTTTAATGCACCGTAATTTCCGTCATAATGGGACAATTCTGGCTATTGGACAACTGCCTTGGGAACCGCTGCGGGACATTAACTCTGACAAACGGAACTGTTATGCCCCCCACCCTTTCCAATTCAGGTAAGGATTTGGAGACATATATAAGGAATGATTCCTTTCCTTTTCAAACTTTACCCTCTTCAAGCTCTTAAACCCAGCAAGAACAAATAGCAAGGAACACGATTTTCTTGTGCAATTCGTCTTTTCGTTCCACCGTTGTGCTCCGTTTCTCCCCAATTTTAACAAGGTACCCTTTAATTTCTCTTATTTGGGGTTATTTTCAAGCTTTTCCCTTTATTTCGCCATGGCCAGAACCTTTGGCTTCGAGCTAGGTGTTAGGTATGGGTATAACTCAATAAATCTTAGGATTTATAAAAGGCTAGAGGGTCCATGGAGAGAATTGACCAGAGAGGAGTGCATTACCATTCTAGATAGGTAGAGCTTGTTCTATGGCGAGGTAGGGTTTCCAGCTGATGAGAGTATGGGGGATTTGGAGGTGGATGATCCACGGATTATTCGTTTTCGTCTTTTCAATAAACTGATAGACCACCTAATAATTTTTTACATCAAGTCCAACAAACCTCCCTTCCCTAGAGAGAAATTAGAATTCCCAGGAGAATCTAGGTCGTCCTTAGATAGCTCGAAATATACTTCAACTAGGTCTGATTCCCCAGTTTCTGTGTCTTCTGTAGATATGGCAGCTCAGCAAACCTCTTCTTCTTCATCGCCGAGCTCCTCTCCTGGCAACATAGTGGACAAGTTTTGCTCGAAAGTTGTTCCAGGTTGAAATGAGAGGGGATACGTGGCCCCCAAGCCGGCCATAGGGAGAAAAAATGTAGAGTCACGAATCAACATCCTTCATGATTTCTTTGAGGTCTCTCGTGACTACTTCCACCTTAACCACTTCACGAAGAGGCAAAGGAAAGCCCAGTCTTGGATGCACTGGGGCCTGAGGTCGACTAGGGTAGCTTTCTATTACGGCCAGTTTGAGCCCAGACTACGACTTACTCTTGACCCTTTTATTTGCGAATTCTTAAAGTGCATGACTGATGTCCCTATGCAGTTGGGCGCTAATACAGTGAGGGTATTGATTTGCTTTGCCATGGTGTGTCGATTTGTGGGGCATTAGCCTCGTATGCACGTCTTTAGGAGGTTCTTCAAGATAGTGCAGAATGAGAAAACCTTAGGGATAAGCACGCCCGCCAAAGCTAAAACCCCAAAATTATTTATCAACTTGCTCGAGAAGGTGTCTGGGTGGAATATCCACATGATCTTGGTGGAAAGTAGGAAGGGATGGGAGTTCCTCTTGCCCGAGGCCGACACGTCGCCTATGAGGAGGAAGAATATTGGGTCCCAGAGTGGAGCGGGGAGCTTACTCATAGGTTGACATTGGTGGCTTGGAGGAGCACCATAAGTTGGGTCACCCTTGGGTCGGACAATGATTTCTTCATTCAGGCTGGAATGATGTTGGGAGGAGATGGGGAGGTATCCCATTTGGTGCCAATCATCCGTAGCCTTAGGTACCCAGATTGGGTGATACACGAGAGGGAGAGGTTTGAATCCCAATGTCACTTCTGCAAAAAGAAGTCGGGCAACTGCAGAGGCCTATCCCACTATATCCCACTATGGCGATTAAGTACTTTTACATTTCTCTGTAATTTTTCTGTCATTCTATTCGCATACTCCTTTGCTAATTGTTTTTCTTTGATCGTGCAATCCTTACTCTCGAGCAAGAAGCCAACATAAATTGCATCATCGACCTTGGAGATAGGAGGAGGAATAAGAAGGCACACGGAGTTGCCAATGCCAGGGCCAGTCGGGAGAAAGAGGCTGAAGATAGGAACGCTTTGCTCCCCCGAGCAGGAGTGGGGATGGTCTCCGTAGAGGGGAATGGGCCAGTGGAGCCCATCGAGCAAGCCCCCAAGTGCAAGTCATTGGGAGATAGGGGGAGGTCGATATGTTGATCGAGATTGAGTCGGGCTCAGAGCCTAGGCAAGGGTCAGCTGGGGTAGACCCCCAAAATGTTGTGAACCTCGAGCTCAATGCTGATGAGTAGGATGAAGCTGATGCCGACCTTCCCCTTAGTTGGCTTAGGAAGAAGTCCCGTGTCGACCTGGGACTTGAAGAAGCTGGCACTTCTAGAGATGCGGGCTCTGCCTCAAGCCATCCTCCTCTCCACATCCCCTCTGCCAGAAGCATCGAAGAAGTGCAGGCCATGGTGGAGAGGCTAAGTGATGTCCCTCCCCTCACTGGGATTAACATCTCGTGTCGCCAATATCCCGACATGGGATTGGGGCAAATAATAGTGAGGAGGGCGGCGTGTACAGAGACATGCTAACCCAGTTTGTAGAGGAGGGGGTCACTCCTGAAAAATACAATGATAGATCGGGCCTCCTTGCTTCCGAGGTAACTCTTGTACTTTCCATATTCTTTCTTTTCTGTTTGATCGCTATATTTTTGGTCGCCAACTCATTAACTATTCTTCCTTGTCTGTGCAGTCTCTTGCTCTGACGGAGCAACCAAGTGCAGCTGGAGAGCTACGATTGAGAAGGAGAAGATAGCCTTCACTAATTACTCAAGAAAGGCTAGGGAGGCCGCCGAGCTGAGGGAGAAGCTGGTGGTCTCTGACTTCCAGTGCCGAGCTCTCCAGGCTGCCCATTTTAACGCTGAAAAGGATCGAGATGAGGCTCTAGCTGATTTGAAGGTGGCAAGGGAGCGGCTCGCTCCTCTTCAAGCTCAGGTAGAATCTCTAGCTCCCATCAAGGCTGCCTTGGAGGAGGAAGTGGCACTGGCCCGCCAGGAGAAGGCCAAAGCTGAAGGCCAAAGCTGAAGGCCAGGTCAAGCAGCTGTCTGGTATGGTCCAAGACCGTACTAGAAGGATGGAACAAATGATCAATGACCACCAGGAAGCTCGGTTCAGGTGGGAGGAAGAGGCTGTATCCCGGGAGAAGGCCGCCACCGAGTTGTTCAAGAACAGCGATGAATGCTATCATATTATAGTGTCCCGAGCTAGAGATTTCTATGATGTTGGACGTGAGCATATGGATCGACGAGCCTTGGTAGATCCCTTTGTAGAGCTACCCGTTGAGAAATTGGCTGAATGGGCCCATGCTTAAAGGTACGACGAGTTAGCTCGGGTTGGTCACTCCCTTGTTCCTTTTAATGCCAACGACTTGGCCGTTATTGCTCAACAAGATGCTGAAGATGGATTAGAGCCCTGGATTGCCCCTATAGTCGATCAAAGGAACTTCAATGTCATACTCCAAGAGCTTGAGGAGGCTGAAGAAGCTGGGGAAGAGAATGAAGAGGTTACTCAGGACCAAATGTTTGAAGAAGCTGAGCAGAGTGAGCAACAGCAGCAGCAAGAGCCGGAGCAGGCAAGAAACGATCAAGAAGATTGATCTTTTATTTTAGTTTGGTTTTCCACCAAGGCCTTTATCTTCTCTGGATTGGCCTCAATACCCCTTTGCGATACCATGAAGCCCCGAAACTTGCCTTCAACTACCCCAAATACGCACTTTCTCGGATTCAGCTTCATGTCGTTTGCTCGTAGATTGGCGAACGTTTCCCTTTGGTCGACCACATGACGACCAACCTTAGTTTTGATGACCATGTCGTCGATGTAGGCCTCAATGTTTCGGCCAATCTGACTAGCAAAGACTCTGTTCACCATTCTCTGATAAGTAGCTCCAGTATTCTTCAGCCCGAATGGCATCTTGGCGTAGCAATATATCCCTCCACCTTCTTGGAAGGCTGTCTTCTCAATGTCATCTTTGTGCATTATAATTTGATGGTATTCCGAATAAGCGTCGATGAAACTGAGGGTGACATGTCCAGCAATTGAGTCAACCAATTTGTCTATTCGTGGGAGTGGGTAGCTGTCCTTTGGGCACGCTAAATTCAGATCAGTGAAGTCGACACACATCCTCCACTTTCCATTGGCCTTCTTAACCATTACTACATTTGCCAGCCAAGTATTGTAGGATGCCTCCTTGATTATACCTGCCCTAAGAAGTTTGTTTACCTCCTGTTTGATGGTCATTTCTTTGTCGCGAGCAAAAATCCTTAGCTTTTGGCTTTTGAATTTTATGGTGGGGTTGATTTCAAGTTGACGCATTGCGACCTCTTCTTTGACCCCCCTCATATCCTCTACCCTCCAAGCAAAAACATATGTACTTTCTTTCAATATGTCTACTATCTCCACCCTTTCTTTTGGCGATAACTGTCTTCCTATTTTGATCTTCTGCTCGTGGTAAGATGGGTTGGCCTCTATATCTTCCAGCTCGTCTACTGGTTCTAGCTCTGGGCCATCTCTAAAATGTAGAGTCTCAATGATGATCTCTTTCCTCGGTCCCCAAGCGTGGAGCTTATACCTCGATCATATCATCTAGCTCAGCAGCTATTTCCCCGTTTGAGGCCCCTGAGTTTTGGTTGACTTGGAGGCATTGATCGCCAATGATGATCTGGTTGATCGAAACAGTATCTGTTGTGACCCAAGTGTTTTCAGAGGGACGTATCGACTCAGTCATGACGTGGTAATGTGAGGGATAGGTCGCCTCTTCTATACACTCGATCGTAGATAGTCTGGAGGTTGTGCTGACAGACTTTGAGAACTTCCAACTGGCATCTAGAGTGTCTATCTCTAACTCCCTTTTCTTCTTAGAGCGAAGCACGTGATCAATATATTCCCTAGTTGTGCTTAGTACGCACCCAACTCCTAGCACGGTGGGGAACTTGACCCTTTGATGAGGGATGTAGGGCAACATTCCTAGTGCGACCTGTCCAGGTATGCCCAGTATATCATGGTAATCTTATAACATCAATGACTATAAATGTTACCTTAGTTGTGGTCCTCCAGGGATGCTGTCCAATATCCACCTCTATCTCTATCTGGCCCTTTGCTTTGACTCTGTGGTTGGTGAAGCCCTCCAGTCGACCTGAGTAAGGTGACAACCTGACGTTTGTCAAACTCATAACTAGGAAAGTCTTGTATTAGAGGATGTCTTTGCAGGCCCCCATGTCGATCAAGATCCTGCTAGACGTGCAATCATCAATGAGCCTTGTAATCATCAATATCTATTCTCTCGCAACCATGTTGGAT
This sequence comes from Adenophora triphylla var. japonica, assembly GCA_022495995.1. Taxonomy (NCBI): domain Eukaryota; kingdom Viridiplantae; phylum Streptophyta; class Magnoliopsida; order Asterales; family Campanulaceae; genus Adenophora; species Adenophora triphylla. Next base: position 145,263 of record JAFEMH010004114.1, on the reverse strand, counting down.
GCTAGCTCGTAAGGATAGAAACTGATCACCTCGTCTGGAACACAGCTTCTAGGGGGCACATATGGCACTTTGCTTAGCTGGAAAATCTTGTGTTTGAGCGTTGTGTTGCTTGTCTCTTCAGTAATTACGCCCAAAGTTAATCTTGGTTGCCTCGGCTCGGATACACCCCTTGTAGATCGATCTCCCCTGCAGGACGATCTCCCTTCACAAACCTATCCAACCTTCCTTCATTCACCCACTTTTGGATGATCCTTTTCAAGCTTATACACTCTTTCGTGGTGTGCCCGTTGTCCTTGTGGTACTCGTAGTACCTACCATTATCCCTTCTGAACTTATTTTGGGTGTTCATTGAGGCAGGAGGACCTAGGTCGATCGTGTTCATGATCTATGTCCGACTAACTGTAAGTGCGGTGAAGCTTTCGGGGACTCTTTCAGTCGCCCTAGTTCTATTTTTCCCTTTGTTGTTGTCATTCTTCACCTGTCTCCCGTTTGTCGACTCACCAACTTCAGAATGTTTGGAGCCTCTATCCTTCTTTCTTTCTTTTCGTTCTTCAGCCAAGGCCACATCATATGCCCTCTCAAAAAACTCCTTCCTCATGGTCTCCCTCTGAACCTGGAGCTCATAATCCAGATCGGGAGAGGACACTCCATTCCTAAGGCAGTTGATGACCTCCCTATGTGTAAGGTCTTCCTCGATTTGGTCGACCAACTCTTTGAACCTGGTGAAGTAACTCATGGTACTCTCTGTCTTGCCCTGAGTCATGTTTTTTAAGTTGGCTACTGTCTTCTTACGGGCCCCCGCTGTAGAAAACCTTTCTACGAACTTCCTCCTCATGTAACTCCACGAGGTAATGCAGCCAGTAGATAGACCACGTAACCAAGTCAGTGCTGCACCTGTGAAGGTGCTGGTTAATGCCTTGCATAACACGTCATCCTCAGAAGAGACCAAACACACAGTGGCCTCAAAGTGCTGCATATGATCAAGGCATTGGTCGTGCCTGAGTACTTTTCTAACACGGGCAACTTGAACCCTGCAGGAGGTCCTTTGTCGAGCATGTCCTTGGTCAAAGTTCGAAGAGTACGGTCATTTCGTTCGACCTTCCCATTGGTTGCTTTCTGATCTGCCTCCATATCATCCAATCTTCTTTTCAAATTGAGAATCTCCCTAACATCTAGGTCGCCTCCTTGGTGAGAGATCGAGTTAAACTTCTGTCTCTATTCATGGTGGTGCTCTCTTCTCGAGAGCGTCCTCTGACTTTCCTCTCTTGGAAGGGTCCTTTCTCTCCTTTCTCGCCGGGGAAGCGACCTTTCTCCCCTTTATTGCGACCTACGCTGAACCCTGTCAGCTTCAAGCTGCCTTCTCTGAGCTGAGTCGGCTTCTTACTCTCTTTGCTGGTTGAGCCTATCCCTTAGGTTGCCGGCGATCTATGGAGATGTGGGTAGAAGGAGGCATTTCATTCCTTCTCTCTTCCCCCAACGGCTTAGGTGCCCCATTAGCATGCCTATGCGAGGTGAGAGAAGGGGCTACCCTTTGTGATCTTCTGTCTTCCTTCTTAGGAGACTCAGGTAGCTCGAGCAGCTCATTCTATACCTCGAGGAGGCTCTGTATCAGTCTAGCTCGCTCTAGCAAAATCTCTTTCCTACTTAGGTGAGAAGCTGAGGGACCTGGAATGTCACCTGCAGCTATTCATCCTGTTTGGATCCGTTTGGCTTGCTGGCTTATTCCTTGATTAGGCAAGGGCCTCTTCTCTCTCCTTCTATCCTACAGCCCCATTCCATCGGCCACGCTATTGGAGCGAGTGGCCCTCCTAGTGAGGTGCCTCTGTGGAGGAGGTAAGTTAGCAGTACGGTTCCCCGTACCTACATCAATGTTCCCTCAACATTCTCACGTAGTGGTTCGCTGGAGGCAGTGGCAGTATGTCCGTCTGAGACCATGTTTGTGATTAGGCGAAGTTTCAAGGTCTAGTGTGATCGATTCCCGGCAATGGAACCAAACTGATAACGCATAAAACGATCCAGATCAGCCTTAATCCAGCAATAGGTTGATCTTTAGCAGCTATGACCTGAAACCACGAACAAACGACTAGCCGTGGTTGTCTCCGTATAAGACCATCCGACGTGATGATAAGATGTCGTGTTATATGAGTATAAATTGTATGAAAATGACGTAATCTCAAAATAATCAAGAATCCATTACATTTTTACGTTGGATGTAGTATGGTATATATAGAAGCTCCATAGGATAATAAGGAATCCCTTAAATCGTGGAGATAATGTAGGCGTAACGATCTCCGTTATTGTAGAATACGGTTACGGATTGAGTCGTAGATAGACACACGTTTCTGTAGGTCGAGGTCGTCTGATTATTCGAGGTCGACCTGACTTCGTGCCTTAGTCAGGCAGAGATTGTGCATGTATATGATCGTATGTCGGACGAATCTAGGTCGGGACCAATGATGGTCGGACAATAAGCATGGTCGACGGGTCAATGTTGTTAGGTCACCGAGGCCGTAGTAATTGGATTGACCCATTAAATAACAGTGTATTTGTGATGTCTGAAATGTTGGGATTCACAAGTTGGTACTGGCCCGTCACTTTTATTCCGTTCAATTAATATGAGTTAACTTCTAATTTTATAAATTATTGAATAAATAATATTAGTTATTATCTTTGACAATAACTTTATACGATAGACACACTAAAAGTATAAAAGTTTATAATGTATAAAAGTTTATAATGTACATCTAATATATTAGTAGAATAATTTTTTTTACTGTGTCTTAGAAAAATAATATTTTCTAGTTATGACCAACTAATGTACAACTAATATATATATATATATATATATATATATATATATATATTAAATAATAAATTCAATAATTACCCTATATATTAACTATTATGATTAACAAATATCGTTAATATTAATAGTTAACATTTATAATAAATATTATGGTTAGTTAATACTATTAATATTAGTAGTTAATCAATATAATAACTATTATAGTTAACTAATACTATTAATAATATAATAGTAGTTAATTTATATAGTTATTATTATGATTAACTAATATTATTAATAGTATTAATTTACATATATAGTAAATATTAAAATTAACTAATATTGTTAATAGTGATTGCTATCTTATATAATAACTAGAATAAGCCCGTTTTTGAGGACACATTTTTTTTATTTATTTATTTAAAAAAAAAATTTTTAAAGGCAAAATGGAAAAGAGACAAATGTATGAAGGCAAAATGGAAAATTCAACACATGGTACTGTTCACAGTACTGTAGATAGTTGAGGTGTAATTTATACCATGGATTACTTTTCTCTAACCGAAACGAAAGTTTTATGAAATAAAATACCCCCTCCGACCCATGATAATCTATAAAATTTTCTTTTTGGGCGTCCCACAATAATCTATAACTTTCCTAAAATGGAAAGGAATCTTTACTATTCCCTCTAGGGCTGTAAACGAGTCGAGTTCGAACGAGTTTTCTGTGTTCGAGCTCGAGCTCGTTTATTTCTTCTCGAGTTCGAGTTTTTCTCGAGTTCGAGTTTTTCTCGAGTTCGAGTTTTTCTCGAGTTCGAGTTCGAGTTCAATCGGTGGTTCGAACTCGAGCTCGATCGAGTTCGAGTTGTTCGCGAGCTACTCGCGAGCTTCTCGAGTCGATCTCGATTTCGAGCTTAAACGATCCGAGTTCGAGTTTGATCTTTTTTGGAAATAAATTTTCGAGCTTAACGAGTTTATATCGAGTTCGAGCTTAACGAGTTTATTTCGAGTTCGAGCTTAACAGTTAATTTTTTAACAGATTTCGTTAAATTTGTATGTAGTATATTAATTTTATTTTTTTTCAATTTTTTTGGATAAATAAGACTATTTTAGACTTAAGTTTACTACATACATTTTTTGCAAAAAGGTTTATAAAAAAAGTTATGAATTTTGAAAGAAATAAAACTTAACAGTTTTTTGAAAAAAGTTAACTTTTATTTTTTTTCAATTTTTTTTTTGGATAAGTAAGACTATTTTAGACTTTTGTTTACTACATACAATTTTTGCAAAAAGTTATATAAAAAAAGTTATGAATTTTGAAAGAAATAAAACTTAACTTTTTTAAAAGAAATGAAAGTATATAAAAGAAAAAAGGGACGGTACCCTTAAAATTACAAAGAGGGGAACAATCAACCTTACCCTTTTATAAATAAGGGGGGACATTTAGTAGACTAGTAGTAGTAGTGGTAGTAGTAGTAGTGGTGGTAGTGGTAGTAGACTAGTAGTGGTAGTGGTAGTAGTGGTGGTAGTGGTGGTGGTGGTGATAGTAGTAGTAGTGGTAGTAGTAGTGGTGGTGGTGGTGGTGGTGGTGGTGGTGGTGGTAGTGGTGGTGGTGGTAGTAGTAGTAGTAGTAGTAGTGATAGTAGTAGTGGTGGTAGTGGTGGTAGTAGTAGTAGTGGTGGTGGTAGTGGTGGTAGTAGTAAATAGTAATAGTAGCGGTAGTAGTGGTGGTAGTAGTGATAGTAGTGGTGGTGGTAGTGGTAGCATGATAGTACTAGTAGTGGTAGTAGTGGTGGTGGTAGTAATGGCGGTAGTATAGTAGTACTAGTAGTGATAATAGTGGTAGTAGTGGTGGTGGTAGTGGTGGTAGTAGTAATAGTAGTGGTAGTAGTGGTGGTAGTAGCGGTGGTAGTAGCGGTAGTAGTGGTAGTAGTGGTGGTGGTAGTAATGGTGGTGGTAGTAATGGTGGTAGTGTTGTAGTACTAGTAGTGGTGGTGGTAGTAGCGGTAGTAGTGGTGGTGGTAGTAATGGTGGTAGTGTGGTAGTAGTGGTAGTAGTTGTGGTGGTAGTGGTAGTAGTAGTGCTGGTGGTAGTGATGGTAGTAGTAATAGTAGTGATAGTGATAGTAGTGGTGGTAGTGGTAATAACTTTTTGAAAAAACTTTCCAAACTAAAAAAAGTCCAAAACAGTTTTTTTTATCAAAAAATAAAATAAAATGAAATATATATATATGTGTGTATATGAAATAAATGTATAAAATAAAAAATCAAGTTACTGACGAGCTTCACGAGTCGAGTTCGAGTTCGAGTTCAAGCTGATCACAAACAATGAAAAATTCGAGCTTTTATCGAGTTTATCGAGTCGAGCCGAGTTCGAAACGAGCTTTGTCGAGCTCACGAGTCGAGTCTGTTCGACTCGAAAATTTCACGAGTTAAAATTCTTGTTCGAGCTCGAGCTCGAGCTTCAACTCGAGCTCATTCGAGTCGAGTTTTTTCGAGTCGAGCTCGAGTCGAGTTCGAGCAACTCGGTTCGCATAACAGCCCTAATTCCCTCCACTCATTCTTTCTCCTACATTATTTTAATACTCACATCACCATTATAATTTACTATTCTCTCCACTCATTCTCTCTCCTATTTTATTTTCACTCACAACACTTTCAATATAATACTTCCTCCTTAATCTCCACGCCAGACCAAAAATTCTATATTTCTATGGGACGGAGGGAGTATTTGACTAGAAATCCTTTCATTGTAGCCATTTTGGATATGTATATGAAATAGTCACGCATTACTAACCCACCTTCATACCTAGTGGGTCTGTTTGGCACAGGCTACATTTATCCTCAAGATAAGATAGGTCAACTCAATACTATTGAAACAATATGCAACAATTGAAAGAGAAGGATATCTAAAACACCAAAAAAAGTTTGCAAATAAAGCAATTCAAAACTGAACAAGTTCACCCTAGCATATTGATAACAACTTAATAGAAATGGATCATAAAAGATGAGTAGAAAAAGGTATCCATAGCAATAACACTCTTTTGAAGCCGCCAAAAACTCTCTTTGCTCATTTCTTCTTTCCGGCCTTGGCAGCATCTCCAGCTTTTGTCTGCACAGTTAGGCAAACGAGTTATACTTCTTTCCAAATTAAAGAAAAAAAATATAAGTCAGTCTCCAAACATGTTTCATGAGATAATAGAGGTTGGATTTCTGACCTTCTTAACACCTCGGATCTTTTTGGCTCTGTTCTTCCTCTCTTTCATCTGTTTCCTTGATTTCTCAATCTTGGTATCCAGGCCATTCTGCACAGAAACAAAAACTATAAATCAAGAGGGATAAAGGTTTTTACAGGTACATTAAAAATCAACTGCCAGGAGACCATCTTGAAGAGAAATGTCCATATTCACCAACTAGATCAAGTGGTGAGGGATTCGAATGCGTGAAAACTAATAATACCTAAAATAAAACCTCCATATTAACTTTAGAAAAAGGATAAGAAGTCCTACATCAAATTCAATGCTTTTACATGATAGTCAATGAGGAGGATAAGTACAAATGACACAGAAGCTCATTGTAAAGAAAATAGGAGTTCATTATTAGGCATGTGAGCAAGTCATTCAAGCACACCAAAACTTTTCCACAACTTATAATCCTATGCATTAAATTACATTTTCTTACATCCATTAATACTACAACCACCAATGGCAATTGCCTTTCTGGCAGTAGAATAAACATTCACATGATATGCATCACTCCCAAAATGACATACAGTTGTTTTAATCCAAAATTCACTATATGCAACATGGATAAATTCATCACAACAAAACAAGTATCAAACGGGGTTTGATGAAACGCTTGTATATACAATATATGCTAGAATAAATGCAGCTCCGAAGTCATTATTAGAGTATTCACACATGGACTTCAAATAGCAATTGCTAACCAAGTTATATTAAACAAGCAGAGGATAGTGCATTACCCTGACAAGCCTGTACTTAGGCTCGTACTTCTTTGCGTTCTCAACTGAATCATAGATCAGACCAAAACCGGTTGATTTACCACCACCAAAATGGGTCCTGAACTTGAAGACAAAGATGGAATTCGGGTCTTTCACTTCGTACATCCTAGACAATTTCTCCTTCAACTCTGCCTGCAATGTGCAATATTGAGAAACTAAAAAAACTACAATAAACACGAGATAGCCCAAAAACATAATGCAAATTTCATAGATCATTTAATTAACGAGATGAGAACAAACAAGAATACCCCAGGCAACGTCAAATATAGTGTTTATTTGGACCCTAAAGTGAAATTATAAAGTAACATACAAACTAATAAGGCCAGTCTATAAAAATTAGCGATTCATATGAATCTATATAAACATGGACTCTTCAGCAAGCGACCCCAGACTCGTGAGAGCCTAATAAATTTTGAACACTACTCAAAATAGCATTTTTCTAATGTAGGTTCATAAACAAATGTACCAGGGCAAAAGTCAGACAGAGCAGGTGCAAGAGCACAACAGCAATTCATTGTCACAGCTTCTACTGAGAATAATATGAATTAACATAATCCTTCTATTTTAGAATTAAAAAAGTTAGCACGAAAACACATGGTTAACTCTACAGAAGGATTAATTCTTCTAGATCAGTAACTGGTTATTCAAAATTACTGAATTTGACTTCCATGGATCGGAATGTTTGAAGAGGTCATTGCAAAAGGAACACCAAATAGCCCGCATTTATATCCATCCCACATGCTCATATATGAAAACTGCCCTAGAAACAATTATTCACTCCATCATACATAGAAGGCTATGTCTATAAATGCTAAACATGTTCAAGGACGAAATTCATACCTTTGAGACATTGGGCCTTCCTGGATGCAGAACATCAATGACCTGAAAAAAACAAAATCAAACACCATAAACAGAAATCAATCACATCTTCACAAAAGTAAAAATCATTTCAAAAGAAAATTAGCTCAAGAACTCACGAATTGCTTCCTGGATAGAAGCCGATTAGTCATGAACTTCCTGGTACGAATGGTGACAGCCTTGGTATCCGCCATTTTCCTAAACAAAACCTCGGGTTAGGATCAATCAATCCAAGACAAATCAAATATCCTACACGAACAATAGGGGGGGGGGGGTGTTAATGAAGATAAACTGAGAGAAAACTTACGATTAGGGTTCAGATGTGCAGTCCGGCGCCTCCTCTCTTTTTCTCTCGGACTCTTGATGACGAGGAAGTTTGCGCAAAAGAAGTAGGTGAATTGCTAGGGTTTAGAGTTTTAAAATCTTTTCAGACGGGCTTTTATGATGGGCCGACCGCCAACTTATTTTTTTAAGAATCAACTAGTATTGGGCTTTGTATACGGATTGATTTTGCTTTATCGAAAGGCCACCCTCAGACCACCAAGCCCTGCCCAGTTTGATAATCCAAATTAAGAAAAGTGATGAGTGGGAGAAGGGTTATGAGAGAAAAGAAGTGAGTGAATATGACAATTGGGGCCCACAATTTAAATATGTGAGAAAGAAAAGTTAGTGAATATGACAAGTGGGCTCCACAATTTAAATATATAAGAGGAAAAAGTGAGTAGGGTTGACAAATGGGGCCCACATTTATTACCATTTTAAAAAATGTGAAGCTTTTACCAAAGCACCCATTTAGATAAAAGGTGAAGCTTTGAACGAGACGGATGAAGTAATTCATTAATGGAAAAAGTACCTAGCTATGCAAGCGATCCATTATTTGAAACGAAACGACAAATGCATTACAACATTAAGGAGTTAAGTACCTATTTGGTCCCTGACGTTTGACATTTTTTACGGTTTCATCCCTATTATATTTTTGTGAACGTTTCAGTACTTGAACTACCTATATAATTTTCTTTGTAGTCCTTCCGTCCATTCTCCGTCCAATTCGCCGTTAAATCGTTCAAGCTGGCATCTGAGTCATTAAAAAAATTCAAGGTGGATTTATAAATTACAGACTTGGCACAATATTACGTCAACTCACATTTATTCTTCGTTCATAACCCTAAATTGAAGACGAGTAAATTGAAGACGATGCATCCATTGAAGACGAGTAAATTGAAGTTCAAAAATTAAGAATTTTGGGGAAGATTGCTGCATAGAGGAACTCGAAATCTCCATCAAAACAGGTTTGTTGTTTCAATTTATAGCTTGAAGTCTTATTTAGTGGATGAGTAAAAATTGCAAATTTAAAAATTAGGGCTTTTTCTTTCAGAATTGAATTGTTTGAAGAGCATGGCTTCTTCAGCTACTTCTCGTTCGAGAGAAAATAATCGCATCAATGGCGAAATCATCAAGTTCAAGAATGAGTTGTGCAAGTGTAAGAAAAGAGCATCTGTTCGGATTTCAGAGTCAGATAACAATCCAGACAAGCTCTATTTCAAATGCGATACCTGCAATTTCTTTAAATTTTGGGATCCAAAGAATTCAGATGTTAAGTGGTCTACATTTGAGGAAAATATTACATCTGAAATTCAAATGGAAGTTAGGTCCTTGGGAGGCAGTCTGCTGACTGGAATTCAAGGACTGCAAATTGGATTGCAAGGGTTGAATGCATCCGTTGGTGAAATGAAGATGAAGATGATGCTTTGTTTTGTGTGTTCAGTTGTTTATTTGGTTGTAGTGACATTGATTGCAATGAAGTAAACAGAGGTGGTTTAGGATGTTTTAGGATGGTATGTAATGACTTTTTATTAGGATGGTATGTAATGACTTTTTATTTGGTGGTTTGAGACTGCTATAATATAATGTATGGCTTTTATTTGTGGTGTAAAAGTGCACTATTAATGTATTATGTAATCTTATGCTTTCTGTTAGTCAGTTTAAAACAAGAACAACCATTAGTAGTAACGACAAAAAAAGTAGAAAAATTATTTTGGGACGGAGGAAGTAACAATTAAAATAAAACCAAAATAAACAACCTTAGATAGCATCATTGATGTTTTGTACATATTTCAAACAACCAATAGTACTGGTTATCATTCTAAACCCCAAAACAGAGGACATGAACCTCTTTATCATTCCAAATCCCAAAACAGAGGACATGAACCTCTGTATTCTACCAAAAATATATGGCCACCACCATAAATGTTAACCAACAAGAACACATAACCTACCACCATGAATATTTACCAAAATATCAAACAACCCCCATAAATATCTACCAAATAACAAACAACCATTGTATTAATGTTTACAAAACAAAGAAGACCAAATTTACTGCCTTGATCTTTTCTTGGACTTTGCATGCTTCTACAATGCATCATGAGTGATGTAACTTCTTCCCCCCCCTAGTAAATGATGCTTGAATGCCAGCTTGTCCATTGGTAGGACCACTATTGTTGGAGGTAGTGTTCACCTAAATTTAAAAACAAAGATAAGGACAAGGTTGTCTCAGCACATAGTACATGGGTGGGAAGCCACAAAGAAAAATCAAAAGGAGAGAGAATCTTGAAAAAAGCTTAAAAGTTTACCCCATGCTCTGCATTTCCAAATTCTTGTCTGCCAACTTGACTTGAAGTATCAATGTCTAACCCACTCCCCTGATAAGGTAAAGGCATGGGAACCAATGACATTCAGAAAAGAAATTAAAAGCATCACAAATGTTCAATATTTAGATCCAGATCCAAACTTACAATTACATTTCTTCTTCCTCTCTTCTTTGTTGTAGTTCCAGATCCAGATGCATTGCCAAGGGTTGTGGAAGCATTTGCAGCAGTGTTGTTACCCCTAACCTGCATTAAAAATGTGTAGTTCATAAAAATGTATGAAAAGTTGTTTACAATTTGTACATAAACATCTTATTACTTACATATTCATCCCCCTTTAATGGCTTATCTGGCATTTTCTCTTGTTGTGTCCCTCTTTCTTGCACACACTACAAGTCATCTTCATGCCTTTTCTAGAACTTTTGACACTCTTGAAAGGATCCTCTTCCACATGTGCATTACCATCACCATTTGCATTAGCATTTGCATTACCTAGTTGCATCCTTTCTCCTGTGCCATTTTGGTCTCCCCTTTATGACTCTTACAGGTGGAGGCAGCATTACTGGCTTATCACTTTCTGGCCACAGTTCAGGGCCATTCAAAGGACTCATCATAATATTATATGACTTGAGGTAAGTTTCACCATGCAAACAATCATAAATGAAAGTCTCTGGGTCTTCTCTCATCAGTGTAATGGCTAAAACTGCATGACAACATGGGATTCCACAGAGTTGACATACCCTGCATGTACAAGTTCTTGAGCTCAGGTCCACTATTGTTCCTCCCCTAGTACCTCTAATTTCATACAAAGAGTCACCATTCCATATAGCATGACACTGCCTCGACTTGGTAATTGAATCCTCCAAACTTTTAGTTATTCTAGCTCCATACCTCCTTCCCAAAGATAATCTGTCTTGCATAGATTTGTTTTTGTTCTCAATCTCACCATCACCTGTTCCCTTATGTCCTCTAGCATGTGAATCAAGGGCTTTTACCTAGCCTCTAATTTCCATAAATTGAAAGACTCACAAATGTTGTTGTCCACAGAGTCACAAGTGATATCAACTGTGAAGAAAGCTCTATTCCATCTACTAGGATCCCTATCCATCAAATGTTTGAACCCCCTTCAGAATTTTTTTTTTTTATCTTTTCCATGTTCATCTTAAAGCACTCTGGTGTTATCGACTTAGCAGCTACCCAGAAATATTTTCTCAAGTTACTTCCAGTATATCCCCTCTTTCTGAAGTTTGCATAAATGTGCCTAGCACAGTTCCTATGCATAATTTGAGGAAACAACTCTTTAACAGCAAGCTCCAGGCCCTATACATTCAAAATAGAAAACAATTACATAAAGTTGAGACAACATATGAATTAAAAAAAAATAGAACTTTAAAAGTTTACCTTTTGTTGATCTGACATTATTGTCCAACCTGCTCCTTCTCCTATGGCAATGTCCCTAGATACAAGATTCAAAAACCATCTCCATGTATGTTGATCCTCCTTTTCAACTACATCCCATGCTATTGGATACATTTGATTATTAGCATCCCTCCCAATTGCAATTAACAATTCACCCTTTATCCAGGTTTTCAAGAAACAACCATCTACACCAATGAACTTTCTGCACCCATTAATGAAACCCTTTTTTACTGCATCAAAACAGACATAGAATCTCCTAAACTCTGGAGGGCCACCCCAATCCTCATCTGTGCTTTTCAAAACAATGGCACTCCCGGGATTTGACTTCTCAATTTCATATACATAGTTCCAAAGCATAGCGTAGTGCTTAGCCACAGTCTGTCTAACTCCAGCCAATGCCTTTAATTTGGTCACTCTGCACATCTTTAAATTCACTTCCACTCCCACAAGATTTTTCACCTCTTGCTGTATGTCAATTAATTTCATAAAAGGGTTGTTTCTAATTTTATCACCAAATTTCTTTGTCAACCATTCATCATTAACTGTTCTTAGTTTCAACTTCATTGAGCACACATGCTTAGGTTGATAAGACTTTACTTTGAATGTGTCATCCTTCCCATCACAACTTGCCCACAAGTGCCAACGACATCCAGTGCATTTTGCTTGTATCCTGACCTTGTCATTTTTCTTGAACCAAATTGCAAAACCCCCTTCAGCAGAATATGATCGAATCTGGTCATTCAATTGCATAGCAGATTCAAAAACCATGTCCACACAGAAATCAAACTCCTTGATAGATACATTGGGATTGAATTTGATCACCATTGTTGGTTTTGATTTGCGTCTTTTCAACCAGTCCTCTTCATCACTTGACTCTTTAGGATCCACTTCAATATCAGAATTCTTATCATCATCACTAACCCATGCTTTGAACTCACTGCCAATATCACTGTCAATGTAGCTTGGAACTTTCCCAACTCTCTCAGTCACATTCACAACTGCATTCTCAACATTAACATTCTCACTTACATTCTCAACATTAACATTCTCACTTACATTCTCAACATCAACATTCTCAACATTAACATTCTCACTGACATTCCAGATTTTTCTCTTTACTGCCACCATCAACATTAGGTCTTCTTAGCTTCATTAGTGTTTGAGCCTTAGCCCTATGTTCCAAAAACTCTTCATCATCTGTCATTGGTTCCAGTCCTAGCAAACTATTGTCACTATCACTCTCCTCCTCAAGACCAACATCATTAATCTCATCCTCCTCATTCCCATTCACATTCTTACTATTATTACTTCCATCATTATTTTTTTTACTCTTCGTCAACAACTCCAGCTGCTCAAGTTCAGTTTCACAAAGATCCCACCAATCATCATTATCATTCAGATTACCCCTACCAACATTACCCACATCCACATTATCCATATTAACCCTATTAACATTATCTCCCTCAACATTTTGAGTAGCATCTGGATAACTTAACACCATAACCTCAGGTTCTTCAACAGTTGCCACAGACTCAGAAATGTGTTTAACATATAAATGCACCTCACCATGTTGTTTACCAATAGAACAAACCTCACGTACATCATCATCACAAGTTATTATGCATAATCCCACATTCAAGTATACTCCTGGCAATGCATAAAATAATGTATCCTCACCCACATACCCTAATTTCTTGACTGCATCACACATTCCACGGAGGCTAACATAGTCTTCATCTACTTCATCTAGCCTAGTTATGTCGCCTCCTACATACTGTTTGCTTGGAAGCTCTATAACTTTACCTCCATGATGTATGACTAGGTCAAAATACTCAAATTGGGTTGGAACAAACTTGGTCTTTTTACACCCAATTACTGGTCCATATTCATCAACCATACTGCAATAATAATGAACAAGTATCGCATTGTTAACAACACACACAATTTCAACAATAATAGAAAAGGAGACATTACGATTTTTTCAGAAATGTCAAACAATATATTTTCACATAAACAAAAAACCACTTAAGAACATATTAGGGTTACAGATTACTTACTTGATAGAGTCAGATTCACTCGATTTCTACTCGATTTATTCTTCAAAGTCGCACCCAAACCCCAGATTCATCACTTGATTTCTACTCGCTTTGATTTCTACTGAATTTGTTCTTGAATTGAATGTGGTAAGCGATTGACTTTAGGGGGACTTTAGGACCAAACAGGCCGCTTAAATGATATCACGTGCCATGTCTGTGATTTATAAATCCACCTTGGATTTTTTTAATGACGTCAGATGCCAGCTCGGACAATTTAACGGCGATATGGACGGAGAATGGACGGAAGGACTACAAAGAAAATTATATAGGTAGTTCAAGTACTGAAACGTTCACAAAAATATGATAGAGACGAAATCGTAAAATAGCCAAATGTCAGGGACCAAATAGGTACTTAACTCCAACATTAAGTGATCAAATTATAAATTAAACGATAATACTTTGCATACGTTGATCATTCACCCGTTTTAAAATAAAATTCACATTTTTTTTATACGTCTTAAAGACTTAAAGTAAGATTCATCATTTGCTTTATTCTTAAAATGACAAAAATGGATAATCTTTTGGACATGCTCCCTTCATTCTATTCGAAAATATATAAAATTTCATTTTGGTGTCTCATTTAGAAAGGCACCCTTAAAATGAATTTTTTTTTTAATATTTCTTTATTCATAAGACTCACTTATCATACATACAATAATTATTCATTTACTATTCTCTACATCACATTCTTTTTCATACCTTATTTTTCATACTCACAACACTTAATTTACTATACACTCTTCTTAATTCACATGCAAGACTCATTTTGTGCCTTTTAGGATGTGCAGAGGGAGTATATTCTCAAATTTTTGGATAATTCCAAAAAGAAAAGAAAAAGGGATAAGCTTTAATAATCCATCTTTTACCTATTTGTATATAAATAGTATTTTGGACAATTATATTCTCAACTTGACTTATTTAAATCCTTTTTAATGTTTCTTTAGTAAACGTGTAAATCAAAGATGTGAATCTAACTTCGGGACAGAGGCAGTAATACTTTAAGATATTAAAAAGTCAAGCTAGTTTGATAAGATAAATTAAATCACTTACGTAATTAACATTGTCTTTATAGAAAAATTTGATTAATTTTAAGTTGGAAAAGAGTGTCTTAACAAGATAAGTAGAGGAAAAGGAAATAAAAGGAATGAGTTCAAATTTATCTATCAACATATTTTATTTATTTTTGTTGAATTGTTTTAATTTTTCATACAAATTATATTTGACCAAATAGTTATAAAAATGTAATTATTTTCATATTAAAAATATTTATAATATATTTAATAGAATATCATAATTATATTTTGATAAAAATAGTCAGGATAAATTTTATTATGAAAAAAAGAAGTATCAATAAGAAATATATTTAAATATTATTTCGTTCATCCTAAATAAAACAGTCAAATAACTTGACATGTAAATATTTATTATGAATGAAGTTATTTAAATTTTTAAAATGAGATTGTTTGTTTAAGAATAAACAAAAAAAAAAAAAAACAAGTGAAAAGAAACGAGACTATTTTATATTTACATGAATTACACCAAAAAACTATGTTACAAATCCATTTCAATATGCAAATGCCAAGTTTTGGGATTTACTTCAATTATAAATATATGTGTGTGTATATATATAAAAGTTAGGCAATCAACCAACTAGGGCAATAGGGCAATGTACTTTCGCTTTTTTTTTTTTTTCAAATAAGGTAACGTACTAACTAGTTACTAACTTAGGTATCGTACTTTCAAAATTAATTTCAAATAAGGTATCCCACCAAATTATTAACTAACGTCATTAAAAAATTTAATGGGCTTGTCAACCTCGTTTAGTGGTGGGGGCGGGGTGGGTGGGTAGGGGTGGAGTGGGGGGTGGGGGGTAGAGTGGGGGGTGGGGGTGGGTAGGGGTGGGTGGGGTGGGGGTGGGGTGTGGGGCGGGGGCGGGGGTGAGGGGTAGGGCGGGGTGGGGGGTGGGTGGGGGGTGGGGGTAGGGCGGGGTGGGTGGGTGAGGGTGGGGGTGGGGGTGGGTGGGGGTGGGGGGTGGGTAGGACGGGGGGGGGGTCGGGGGGTTGGGGTAGAGGGTAGGGCGGGGGTGGGGGGCAGGGTGGGTAGGGGCAGGGGGTGGGTAGGGGGTAACGATGTTGACAAGCCCGTTAAATTTTTTAACGACGTTAGTTAAAAATTTGGTGGGATACCTTATTTGAAATTACTTTTGAAAGTACGATACCTAAGTTAGTAACTAATTAGTACGTTACCTTATTTGAAAATGGACCTTAAGTACATTACCCTCCTTGGTAATTATTCCAAAAGTTAGTTAGTTATTGTGCTAGCAATTGAGAAAATTTATAAAAATATGATTTAATTATAATAATAATGATGCACATGTTTATGATAACTTGATTTTATTATACAATTGTTGAGATTATTTAAATACTTTTTAGAGTGTTCGAGTTGGAATTTTGATTAAATTTAGTGTGATTTGTCATTATCGAATAAACTTAAGTATTAAATTCAGCAAATTAATAATTTCAGCTTTACATTTTCAGAGTCTAATTTTAGTTTTACCAACCAGTTAATTAAAATAGGACCAATGTCTACAAAATAATATTCATTTAGATCTCAAATGCTAACTTGTACTCACTCCGTCCCAAAATGTTTGTCTCATTTGACTTTTTTGTTGAACTTTGATCACAAATTTATGAGAGATTAATCATGTTCATGAAATTCTAAAAGTTGTTGTTGATAATATTATTAATGGTGAATCAATAGGAATTTTTAGAATTTCATGAACATAATTAAATTGTCATATATTTGTTGTCAAAGTTCAACAAAAAAGTCAAATGGGACAAACATTTTGGGACGGAGGGAGTAATTGATATGTCAAAAATTGATAAAAAAAATATGGCTTTTAACAATTTCAATTTTTTTTTTTTAAAAAAAACATTGTTAAGGGGTCGATGCCACTCATAATGAGAATTAAAATAAGGTATTTTTGTCATATTATATAGGGAAAAATTATAAAAGAGGCTTGAAATACACTGCAATGAAAGAATCAATTTGGGATCTCATGTGTCAATTCTACGGTTTGAGCTTAAATCCAAAAATTGGTCAAATTCTAACACCGCTACCATCGTTGGGACGCACCACCACCATCACATTAGTGCCGCATTGCCACCACCCAATTACTCACCATTACCTACCACCACCACACAACCACCTCACTGCCACCATACGTCATCACCTACCACCATCACCACCACTATCGCACCACAATCCACCACAATCAGCATCACTGCTCCACCTACCACACACCACTGAATATTCCGATCCGATATCACTACCCATTACCCACCACTCCCACTAGGTGGTTGATAATGATGGCGGTGATCGAGATAATGGGGAGGGCAGTGATGATGATGCCTTTTTATGGTGGTAGTTGGGTGATGGTGGTGAAGGTGGTAGGACATGGTGGCAATGATGACATAAATGGTGGTGGCGGATGATGATAATGATGGCAACGAGGTAATGGTTAGTGGCAGTAATGACGGTGATGGTGGTGGTGGTAGTGGATGGTGATGGTTATGTCAATGATAGCGGGGGCAATGATAATGGAAGCGAGGTGGTGGTTGATGATGGTGGTGGGCATTTTCACCTCTAAATGATAAATTTTGCAAGTTGAAACCCAAGTTAGTACAATTTTATGAACTTTAAAGGAAAAACTACCATTATATGCAACATGCCCTTTTTTTTTTTTTTTTTTTTTTTTTTTGTTCTCTCTCTAGTTCTGACCCATAAATTAGATCACAAACACACAGTAATACTAATGGAGCAGGGGTTTAGGGTGGGGATGCACCAGTCCACATGGCTCAATCAAGAAACCTAAGCCAATGTTCAGCCACCGAAGTCCGATGCTATTTTAAAAAGCAAGAAAAGTTAATACGGAGTAAGATAGTAGTCAAAGGAAGAAATATGTTAACAAGAAACTTAAAATTCAAAATAAAAATATCCATATCCATATCCCAGCTTAATCCAAATTCAAAATGAAATTTTGATAAAGTTGCTTCTTGGCGTCCAAGCTATGACTAATACAAAAAAACATAGCTTATACCGCTAATACCTCCCTTGCAGGACTTTTATACATTTCCTTAAATTTGAGCCGCATCACAAAAAGGGAACAAAAACCTCCAAAACACTCCAGATTTAAGGATCAAGCAGATGAATAATGCAACGGTCCTACGAGTTCAGGCACCTCTATGTGTTTCAATAACGGACTGAACTTCAATCCGATAATTTGGACATGTGGATTCGAGTGCCCATCTATAAACACATCTGTGATCTGCATACAACAATGTTCCATTTTCAATCTTTAGCAAACCATCTTAATCCTTCACACACACACAATTCAAGTATCAGGATCTCAGATCTTCAGAAAACTTTTATACAGGCAAGATTCAAGAAGAGAGCACTTGCTAGTTGCTACTAGCATTAAAGGTCAAATATGCACACTAGAACTCAAATAAAATGCAGCAATAGATGATAATGTGCATGATGACCCTTTTAGGCTCGTATGGAATGGACATTCAACAATTACTGGCAGAACCATTGTCAATCACTATTTACTACTCTCTCCGTCTTTAAATGAATGTACAAATATCATTTGACGGGACACTCTGAAAATGTGTTCTTTTTATACATTTTAATGCAAAGATGTGCAAATATTCTTTATTCTTGTTATCCACTTTCTAAACATTTAGTTTTACAATAATAAAATGAATAGCAAAAAAAATTGGTAAAACTGCATTTAAGGACAATGTTTTTTTTTTTTACAAAAAGACAATTCATTTTGGGACAAAAATTTCTTGAATTTGGGCATTCATTTAGGGGCAGAGGGAGTAACCAGTAAGAAACAATGTGAAAACAATTAACAAAAAAAGTTGGTTCCTGCTAGATTATGATCCAAGTCTACTATAAAGATGCATACCTGAGTGCACCCAAATAATTTGAGTACTTTCAGAAATAAGCAGCTATCCACAATCAAGCCTACAGCTTCATTTGTCAAATTGCGGCACCAGGACAAATCCAAGCTAAGCAAATTTCTTGAGCGCTTGGCAAGAGATATGGCAGTGTTGTGGGCAACCTGTAGAAAAGTCACATTAACCACGAAAATTTAAGTCTAACATGTTACCAAGGCTGGAAACCAGGTTTACCAAATTCGATTGGCAGAAAACTCTCCTAACCTAAAATTTACACACAATAATCTTCAAGCAGAAAAGAATTCAGGTTTTGGAATTCTTCGCATTAAGGGTGTGGAATTAAGCAAGATCTGAAATTGGGTAAAGGCCATTCATGTTAAAGATCCAAGAGAATCACTTGGGGATAAAGGCCATTCATGCTAAAGATCCAAGATCTGAAATTGGGTGAAGGCCATTCATGTTAAAGACAAGCCAAAAGTAGTACATATTAATGCTCGTTAATCACACTATTATTTTCATGATCACAACTTGAGCACGCTCAATAAATCCAAAGAACCCAACATCACAAAATTATCAAATTACATGAGCTCAGATATATAAAAGATCCACCTAGTCAGGCTAATGTTGAGCAAATTAATGTTCATTAATCACTATTATACCTGTTAAGGAAAACACAATCTCAATTCAAGCTTATTTTCCATAGCTTTACTGATAATGAATGAACTTCAGCAACTTATTATTTGACTCAACAATAGCATTGCACTTAATAATCAAAATTAACTATGTACAGCAAAAAAGGTTTCTTTTCACAAACACCAAAAAGAAAGCACCAAATAAAGGAAAAAAATAGAGGGCCTGATAGACCAAGTCTTTCTTTTTCTATTAAGATAAATGAAAAAGTATCAAATCGCAGAGTACCTTAACATTATTGAGTGACAATTCTTTTAACAACTCTCCACAGGTTTCAAGATATGCAGCAACAGCTTCATCACTGTCAGATTGTCACAAGACATATTTAAAAATTATCAGAAAAGAGCCTACACAGAGTAGTACAAATATGAAAAGGAGTAGAAGTGTGGGTGAGAGCACAACAATTCTTCTATTTATTTTATTAAGGGATGCTTAGAATAAACATGAGAATATAAGAAAAACGGTGCATGATATATCATGAATATACAATCCTTGTATGAGAGTAACCTGAATGCATTACGGCAAAGTTTTAGTGTTTGAATTGCTTGACATCCTGCAAGATATCCGATTGCAGAATCCGTCAACTTGCGCAAGTTAGTTAAATCTATGGAGCATAACGCAGAGCACGTTTCAGCAATGACTTTCAATGAAGAATCAGTCAACTTCCTGCATAAAGTACATGTACATAGCACAATCAATAAATGACATGAAATGTAAACCAAAATTTGAAGCAAAACAGTTTGATGTTATCGAGTAAAGACAAAATGGCAAAGCATTGCATAATTATATGACATTCTGGAAAGAACCTCATTTGCAGGCACTTACGTGCAATTAGCCAAGGAAAGTTCCTTCAGATTTTGCCCACATGCAGATACAAATTGACTGATAAAATCATCGCATACAGTTTGGATGCCGGCTAACGACAGAACTTCCAAATGTTTTAGCCTCGATAATGCTGGAAGAATAAGCATAGGACCTATGCTTTCACAGTCATCCAAATACAATTCCTTCAAGATTGATCCTAATGTTGAAGCTAAAGTGTCTACAGCGTCAGCAGTAAGTAAGGAGCACTGACTAAGATTTATGGATCTTAGGTTAGGTGCAGAAGAAACAAGTGCTCTTAGTCCAGAATCTGAAAGACGGCAAGCGCCCTTCACGGATATAGTAGTTAATGCAGGGAGGTGGTGTGACGAGCAAGCCAAGGTGGCAAACATAGTGAAGTCGGGTAGACACCTCCCACATTGATCCAGTTGCAGTACCTATTACCAAAAAATTAAACATTGTTAAAAATTATTTTCAAAAATGGATACACATCACTGTGAAAATACAGGAGTACAACCTCATCATTTTCCAAATAGGAAGTAGATTAATCTCAACTTGCATTTGCGACATAGGACTAACTTGTCAGGAATTCTGACACAACTGAAAGAGTATATAGAATCACAAAATTAATTGTTTCCAGCAATATGAGTCAAGCATA
Source organism: Adenophora triphylla var. japonica (assembly GCA_022495995.1). NCBI lineage: Eukaryota > Viridiplantae > Streptophyta > Magnoliopsida > Asterales > Campanulaceae > Adenophora > Adenophora triphylla. The sequence continues at coordinate 124,307 of JAFEMH010004114.1, read as the reverse complement.
ACTGAAGGGTTAAGGCCAAGCCATAAATCAACACTTTGGGGTTAATGGAAAGAGACAAATGTAGTAATGGAGCTCAAGATAAAATAGCATGTCCATCTGAAAAGAAAAAGAACTAGCTTCATAGGAACAACAGAACAACGTTAAATGTATAGAAATCACACCGTTAGTTGAGTGAGATCACACCCTTGAAAAATCTTTGTGAATTGTTCTTCGCTCAACCACGAACAATCTTTTACACGTATCTCTGTGGGAGTTCCACTTGCAAGGAGGTCTAAGAAATGGGCATTCATCCCCCGAGTATCACAAAGCGATTGACTGAGCTTGTGTCTCAATGCATCAGGCACTCTCTCAAGGGAAGTGATAGCATCAGCATTTTTGACAAGAAATTGCATACTCAGTTCTTGCAGCGATGGAGCCACCAGCTTCAAGCGATTTGGTACATCCTTTTTAGGTACCCATTTCACATTGGCAACGCCACTCTCGTCTAAAAGAGAATTCTGAGGTGCATTAACTTTTGTTCCTCGGTCCTTGATAATTTTCATTGCTGTCGAGAAGGGACCAGGCCAATCTTCTGCTTCCTCATTCACTTCCCTTTGTGGCATTTCCCTCTCATCCTCATCAACTTGGTTCTCCTCTTCCTCTTGAGAAGGGAAATGAGCAAATCTAGATGCATTCCTTCTGGCTATATTTCGAAATCGTTCCATATGCCTTGTTCTTACAGTATCATCAGTTGAAGAATTTTCTAAAACCTGCCTCTCATTCCGTCCAGCTACATCACCTGCCACACTAGCAGCTCCAGAAACTTCATTTCCATTTGATTTTTCCACATTCCGTTCCAAATCCAACCCCATATTAGCAACACGACTTGATAATACATCAACATCAACCTCAACTGCCATGCCCTTACCCTTTTCTTCCCTACTGAGTCTCCTTTTACTCCTACCAGCACTTCCATCAGTTTCCATTTGCTCCAATAAGCAATCTCCAGAAACTTTATTTTCATCTGGTTCTTCTACCTTGACCACCGAATCTGACTCCACCTTAATATCAATAGTTGATGATGAATCAACCTCAACTGCCTTCTCTTTCCCCTTTTGCACCCTGCTCAATCTCCTTCTACCCTCACTACCACCTGCACAAACTTCATACCCCTTACTATCATTCCCTATTTCTTTTGAATCTAAACTAGCCAAAACGCCAACAGTATTCAGAATTGCCCCACTTTCTCCCACTTTAACTTCCATTTCATCCTCATAAACTAACTTATCCCCATTACCGTACTCTACTCCGGTAACACAAGCACCCTTTACATTCCCATTCACTCCTCCTTTGAAAATTCTCTTTCGGGATTGCAAATTCACACAAACCCTACCCTCCCCAGACTCTGAAACCTCAACACCATCACTAACATTTCCATTTCTACTTACTTTCTTCACACTACTCACCCTTTTACCCAAACCAGGCCCAGATTTATCCAACCCTACTTTTGTTTCCCCAAACCCTCCCGAACCCTCCAACTGATTGCTCCCATTAGCAATATGAATAATCTTTCTTTTCCTAGTAGAAACAACATTACCCAACAAACATTCACCAGAAACGGACTTGGAAGCAAGTCGACTGCTACGTCTGATTGTAGTCTCCCCCAATAGAACAACAGAATCAGACCCACTACGTGATTTGAGACGGGTCATCGGACTAGGAGTAGGGGCGTTGGAGTATGAGATGTATGAGGGTTCGGCAGCCTTGGAAGGGGTCAAAGGTTCCATGAGAAAGCCATTTTTGGGGGATTTGGGAGAGGGTTTTGGTTTAGTAGAGGGAACACTGGTAATTTCTCGAGACCTTAAAACCGTCATTGGCTAGTTATACAGAAAATTGTGAATAAACGATGAAATAGAGAAGGAGAAAGAGCGAGACTTACTGATTGGAGTAGCGATGGAGGGGAAGAGGGATTTTCGTTTTGAATTAGGGTTTCTATTTTTTGGGGGGAGGGGGAAGTGAGAGAGAGGAGAAGAGAAGCTTATTAGGCACGCCTGATTGATGGGTTTGGTTGGGCTTTTACGGAATTTCCCGCCAAATATGTATTGTCAGGCACCGGCCACTTCAACTTTACTTTCTACGCATACCGAGGGTCGTCTCACTCTCACTCTCGCCAAAGAAACCATTTCATTTATTTATTTAAATAAAAGGCATTTCCCCCGTGATAACTTATCACGCAAAAAAAAAAAAAAAAAAAAACCAGCCACTATATAGAAAGGTTGCAAAAAGAGTTCACACAATGTCAAATCGCACCATTAAGGATTATGGACGACCAAAATCGGTTCCGGGCCCGGTTCCGGTTTGGAACTGTCGGTTTCGGTTTGGAAAATGTATGAATCTTAACCGGCCCGGATTGTTCACGGTTCCGGTTAATCCGGTTTCGATTTTCTCCCCGGTTCGTCCGGTTCCGGGCTTTTTTCGGTCCGGTTCCGGTCCGGTTCTATTGAAAAACAATGAATTTCGTCCGGTTCACGGTTCCGGTTCCGGTCCGGTTCACCATTTTTGTGACCCTTAACCGGCCCTTATCCAAACCGGTTCCGGTTATCCCGATTCCGGTTTTCGTGACGGTTCATGGCGGTTCCGGGCTTTTCCGGTCCGGTTCCGGTCCGATTTTTCGGTTCCGGTCCGGTTCCGGTCCGGTTTGGCCATCCCTATTAAGGATACGGGAGTCTGCCCCTCTATAAACATATATAAACATCGAGTGTGAGAATAAGGTAATGCTTGAGAATTACTATATGGAGAAAACTCTAGGAAGAGTGTATTGTAGATAGGAATGCCAACGGGTTGGGTTCAGATTGGATCAGACTTGATCCGAGTCTCAAATTCATTGATTCAAATCAGATCCGACCCAAAAACTCAAGAACCCGAAATCGATTTGATCTGACCCGAATTATATTTAAAGTCTATTTTTTAAACTCAAATTTATTTGAGTAAAATTTATTTTTAAACATAATGTTGAATGTTTTATAAAGAATAGTCCAAAATTATCAAAATCTCACTTAAAAACACAAATAAAGAAATACAATTTAGGAAAATATTAAATAATTTTATTTATATATTAGATTAACCTTTTTATTTAGTGTTCGGGTCGGGTCGAGACGAGACGAGTTTCGACGCGGGTCGACAATGTGATCCGAAATAAGGCCTAAAGTCCTAAAGTAAAGTCCTCTAAAGATCCTCACTAAAGTCACTCTTCCCAAATAAGGTACAAAAATCCATCAGTTCCCATTTTTTTGCATACAGATAAGGTACAAAAATTCATCAATTCCCTTAAAGTCACTCTTCCTAAATAAGGCCTATAAAGTCCTAAAGTAAAGTCCTCTAAAGATTCTCACTAAAGTAAATTCCGCTCCTAAAGATTGTCTCAAAAGACCACTCTCTTTAAGATCATGCCATCACCATTGAAGAAGACGAAGGAAATCGAAGTCTTGCGAGGTCTCGTAGTTGTTCTTCAATCTTCGATCGGCATTCAAAGTCAGGTATAACGAATCTCGTTACCTTTTCCATTAAATAGTTAACTTTTTCATTAAATAATTTACGAAACTAAATACTTTTAACACATACACAAACAAGAAAAAACGGTCCTAACGAATTGGGGAATGTGGGTACCTAACACCTTCCCACCTCGTAACGAGACCCCCGAGCCTAGAGTTTCTTAAAGTAAAAGGTTTTTCTATTGTTTTTCCTTAAAAATAATGGTGGCGACTCTCTTAAAACCGCGAGCAATGACCGGTATGAGTGCACACATCCACAGTGAGGTGCCATGAAGTTAACGGAGAACACGGGTTAAGGTAGTCCAATGGATGGAAGTGGGGTGTTACATAAATTGTGCAAGATTGTTGACTGAGAAGGCACTGTCAGGGTGGGTAATAGAGAGGTACTGACTTCTGATAATGGCGCGAAATTCAGTTGGTTGGTGAATGGGGTTAGTTGGAGAGTGAGTGAGGGTGAGGGTAGAGTCCATAGATGTGGGAGTCAGTTTGGTGTTGACCATGTTGAGCGAGTGAGAAGGTCGTGCGTATATTTGGCTTGTGAAAGGAGCAGGTCATGGTTATTGGGGGTGACCTTGATACCCAAGAAGTAATACAAAGGACTGAGAACCTTAAGAGAGAAGCGAGAAGCAAGACTATAAATAAAAAGGAGAGAAAATGCGTGGAAGGACGGGTAAAAATTATGTCATCAATGTAGACAAGAGATAGAGATTGGGGAGTTTTACAAAGAATGAAGAGAGATGGGTCGGCAAGGGAGGGATGGAATCCATAAGAGATAAGGTAATTTTTTAGTTCAATGAACCAAGCTCGGGGAGCTTGCTTTAGGCCGTAAATAGCTTTAGAAAGGCGGCAGACAAAGAAGGGATTGATAGATCAACAAAGCCAAGGAGGCGGTATCCTGGAAGGTGCCTTGAAGGAAGGCGTTATTCACGTCGAGTTGACGATGGGGCCCAATTGTGTCTAACAACAAGAAAGAGAAGAAGGCGGACAATAACGGGTTTGACAACAAGGCTGAAGGTTTCAGAGTTATCAACCCCAGGTCATTGGTGAAAACCTTTGGCAACTAGGCGAACTTTATACTTTTGAATGGTGTTTTCGGTGTTATATTTAATCCCAAAACCCACTCCCACTTGCAACCAACAATATTTTGGGATGCAGTGGGGGGGGGGGAACAAGTGACCAAATGTTGTTTTGGATTAGGGCATTTGCAGTTCGCCGGTGAGGGTGAAAGAGAGCTTGTTTAGTGGTGGTAGGGAGAGGAGAGAGTAGTAAGGTTGGCATATTTAGGACTAGGTTTCACGATATAGTTGATAGATGGGTGACAATGGTACATACAAGAGGAGTATGGTTAGTTGGGTTGGATTGTGTGGTTTTCGGTGTGAAAACACCGGCGGTTGCATCAGCTGGTCGATTGAGTGGGTTGGTTGATGTTGTTTCTGGTGTGATTACATCAGAGGGTACATCATCTGTTTGGTTGGGTGGGTTGATCAATGTGATTGATGGTGTGATTACATCAAAGGTTGCATAAGCTGGCTGGGGATCGGAGTAAGGTGATGTCGAGGAGAAGGAGGTTGTACCGGTGGGTGGTGTGTGGGAAATAGACGAGGTAGGTTGGGTCGGGGCGAGCGGGATGGTGAAGTAGCAAGGAGCGACAGGATTATGGGACACCAATGAGAGGGAGTAATGTTGGTGGTTCATGTGGTGTTTGAGAAAGAGAGAGAGAGAAAGGGGTATGAAAATTTTGTTTCAATAAATTTGACGTCCCTAGAGGTGTGAACACAATTAGAGGTAGGGTCAAGCAATATTAGACACTTTGGATAGAGGAATAGCCGATGAAGATACATGGGACATATTTTGGCGCTAATTTGTGAAGAGTGTAAGAGCTAAGCTATTGGTAACATAGACTTCCAAAAATACGAAGATCGGAGGGGTTTGGTGGGGATCAGAGTAGGCAGAGAGGTAAGGAGAATGAGTAAATGGTGGAGCCGGTCTAAGGAGGAGGTGTAAAACCGGTAGGATTCTTAATAAAAAATGTTTAATTCAACGCTCAATCTTAAATTTTGGCTAATGTCAATGCCTACCATCTTTTTCATACTCCCTCCGTCCCCATCTAAATGTCCAAATTTTCCATTTTGGGTGTCCCATTTAAAATGTCTCATTTCCAAAAAAGGAAAGTTTTTTTCACTATTCCACCCACTCATTCTCTCTCCTACTTTACTTTTACACTCACAACATTCTCTCTCCTAACTATTCCTCCCACTCATTCTCTCTCCTATTTAATTTTTCATACTCACAACATTCAAACTTTTTCTCTTTCCTACCTCACTTTTTCTCTTTCCTACCTCACTTTCCTTAATTCCCGCGCCGAATCCATTTTTGGACATTTAGATTGGGACGGAGGGAGTATTTCTTTTATTTTAATCAATTACAAAAAGTGTGAACATTAATGTTTATTACTCCCTTCAATTAGAAAAGATAGAGTTACTATGACTTTTCACGATCAACTTAGGCTCCGTTTGTTTAGCGTAAAACATTTTTCGAAAAATGATTTTCGGCAAAATGTTTTCCGGAAAATGAAAATGTTTTCCGGAAAATAAGATAAAAATGAAGTTTTCCCCATTTTCTGGTGCGAAACAAACACTGAAAAATGAGGAAAATGTTTTCCGGAAAACATTTTCCCCCAAACAAACGTAGCCTTAATCAATTTTTTTATCATAATTTTATAAAAATTTAAATATTTCTCTATAATCCTAAAAATTGTTATTGATTTATCATCAGAAATATTATCAATTGTATTTTTTTTTAATTGCGTAGGAATTATTTATTTTTCATACAATTCAGTTTGACTGTGATTGAATTGATTATAAACTTTTTTTTTTTTTTTTTTTTTAATTTGAGGCAATAAAGAGCACTTGAATTAAGTCAACAATGGTGGACGGAATAATTTTGATCTCCCAAATATTATAAAAAGTCCTGTTTTATTTTAAAAATCGGTTTAATGACCGGTTCAAAAAGTCGGGTTAGTTTGGTTTAAAATTCATGTACCGATTTTTTTAAGTTAAAAATAAGACTTTTTATAATATTTGAAGAAAACTAGTTTCCCCAAAATTTTCTGTAAAAAATTAGGTTAGTGGTGATAGCTGCGTGTGTTTTATCATAGTTCATGACTTCATGGTAAGAGAGAGGTTGTATTTGGAAAAATTCATTTGTTATTAAAATTGGATTACAACATGCTTTAACCAAAAATATACTGATTTTATTAAATACTCCTCCTTTATTATCAGAATAAATACAGGATCATAATTTGATTTTCTATCAGTTAATTAAATATCAAAAAATTGCAAGAATTTAATTACTTATAAAATTTATATTTCATAATGATACACATCAGGTATAGGTCCAATCCTTTCCCTGTCTCATGTAAAAAACAAGATTATATTAATAAAAAATATTGGAGTTTTAGTAAGCTAATTAAAATTTATACTAGAATTTTTTGACAAAATTCAATAAAACTAAAACCAATATAAAATAAAATACAATTATGACATTTATTTTATGTAAAATTCTATGGTAAAACATGTTTTTTCTAAAACTATTTTATAACGCAATGATAATCATTAACACTATTAGTGACACTCTTTTACATCATAACTACTTTTTATATTAACACTAACACTTATTTACATTAACATTGACACTCTTTTGCACATGCACAAACTCTTTAGAACATACACTGACATTATATAACACTAACACTAATACTTTTTAACATAATCACTCTGATACTCATTTACCCATGCACTAACATAACAAATGAACCGCCATTCTTTATAACTATGACCGACACTTTTTTACACACCATGGTACTTTACAAATGCATAAAATCCGGGGAAAACGCGTTTTTCCAAAGAATTAGGAAATACGTGTTTTTAAATCATGCACAGTGGCATTTTTGTAATTAACTAGTGATTTTAAAAAAATGTGCGCAGTGACATTTTCATAAATACTGAAGATTATCAACTAAAGTCGACAAGCGTTAACTCTAGCGTGCACTACTAACAGGCACTGACATTCTTTCATACATTCGCTGGCACTCTTTAACACATGTGTCGACAATCAAAATACATGCTCTTGCACTTAATAACCCATAACCAGTAGTAGATCGCCGCATGTCCAAATCACCAGCATAGCCAGAATCAACGTATCCAACCACAAGTTTATCAAGCTCAAGTTTTTCCAATTTATGAGACTTGAGACCAACATCAACAGTACCATGAATGTACCTCAAAATCCACTTAACAACTTGCCAATGAACTTTTCCAGGATTGTGCATATAACGACTAACCATGCTCAAAACTTGAGCAATATCATGTCGAGTGCAAATAATAGCATACATCAAAGCACCAACGACATTTGCATAAGGAACTTTGCACAGCTGACTTTTCTCTTAATATGAACTTGGACACATTGAAGCACTAAGCTTGAAATGGGGAGTATGCGGAGTACCAACAGGTTTTGTAGAACCATTCATACCAAATCTTGGCAAAACCTTCTGCAAATACTGTAACTGAGTCAAGCAAACAACACCACTTACTCGATCTCACTTAATTACCATCCCACGTATCTTCTCTTCTTCACCCAAGCCCTGCATATCAAACTCCTTTGACATCTGAACCTTCAACTTATTAATCTCCACCTTGCTCTTGGATGCTATCAACATGCCATCAACATACAAGAGCAAATAAATGAAGAAACCATCTTTGAGTTTTTGAAAATACACACAATGGTCAAACTGGCTTCGAGTGTAGTCATGCTCAACGATGAACTGATCAAACCTCTTATACCACTGTCTAGGAGACTATTTAAGTCCATACAAGTACTTCTTCAACTTGCAAGCCCAATTTTCCTTACCAGCAACTTGAAAACCATTTGGTTGGGTCATATAGATCTCCTCCTCCATGAAGGAAAGAAGTTTATACATCAAGTTGTGCAAGCTCAAGATAAAATTGAGCAACTAATGCCAAAAATATGTGGATAGATGAATTCTTAACAACTAGAGAAAATATCTCATTATAATCTATCTCGTCCTTTTAAGCATAGCCTTTTGCTACCAATCAAGCTTTGTATGGAATGTCTTCTTTCTTGGCAAACACCCATTTGCACCCAATTGTTTTCTTACCCTTCTGAAGTTCCACCAAATCCCAAGTTTGATTTCTCTTCAAGGAATTCATTTCCTCGTCCATCGCCTCTTGCCATTTCGAACTCTCATAACTCTAAATAGCTTCTTTATAGCTATAAAGAACATCTTCAATCATAGGGAGAGCATATGCAAACATTTCATCAAAATGAGCAGGTCTTCGAATCTCTCTTCGCGGTCTATCTCTTATAATAGAGTACTCTTGTTCAGTATCCTGTTGATTTTTAACCACAATGTGGCTTTGCTCTATCTGATTGGAGTTCACGGAACTTTCCTCTACCAGTTCAACAGTTTCTTTAAACACAGGATTATCAACAGGAATAAATGCTACCTTCTTTGCCTATTTGGGAGAATCAATCTTTTTCTCTTCATTCTTTAAGGACATCACAGACTCATCAAATTTCACATCTCGACTCTTGACAATCTTTTTAGTTTCAGGGCACCACAACCTGGAACCCTTGACACTATTGCTAAAGCCCATGAACTTGGCTTTCTTTGCTCGAGGGTCCAACTTAAAGTCATCAAGGTGATAATACGCATGGCATCCAAATATGTGCAATTGATCATAATCTGTGATTGGTTCTCCAGACAATACACAAAGAGGTATTTTCCCTCCATTTGCAACTGTTGACAACCGATTCACCAAGTGAACTTCATAGTTAAGAGCTTCTGCCCAAAATGCCTTACTCAAACCCGCTTAGGAAAACATGCATCGAACCTTTTGTACCAAGGTTTGATTCATCCTTTCTGCGACTCCATTTTGTTGTGATTTACCAAGAACAGTGAAATGTCAAACTATGTCTTCTTCTCGACATACTAGCAAAATTGGATTATACTTGTACTCGACACCATTATCTGATCGCAGCTTCTTGATATTTCGGCCCGTTTGGTTCTCCAGCATTTTCTCTCATTCAAGAAAAATTCTAAGAACCTCATATTTGTGTTTCATAGGGTACATTCGAACTTCTAGAGTAATCATCAATAAAGGTGACAAACTACCTTTTTTCACCCAACAAAATATTTTTCGTTGGACCCCATACATTTGAGTGAATATAATCCAAGATACCCTTGGTTCTACAGGCGGTAGTATCAAACTTCACCCTTCTATGTTTGTCATACACACAATGTTCACAAAAGTCGACTTTACCAATTTTGGCACCTTTGAGTACACCTTGATTAATTAATGTTTGGAGTGGTTTATCTCCAACATGTCCAGGTCTCAAGTGCCATAACTTCAACATATCAGGCTCCTTTGAGCTTGCTAAGGCCGCTTGTTAAACAATTGTGCTTCCTTCGAGGTAGTACAAGTTACCTCTTCGAGTCCCTTTCATTACAACTAAAACACCTTTAGTTACCTTTAGGTGACCTCAATCCAAAGTGACACGATAGCCTTTTGCATCCAAGGCTCCAAGAGAAATCAAGTTCTTCTTCAAATCAGGGACATAATGAAAATTGGTGAGCTTACGAATAGCTTCATCAAACATCTTCAAATGGATAGAACCAATCCCCCTTATTTTGCAAGTGTTGTTGTTGACCATATGAACAAATCCACCATCAATCTCTTCAAAAGTCGAAAACATCTCTTTGTAGGGGAACATGTGGTAGGAACAACCAAAATCCAAGACCTACCCATCAATATGACTGACTGAAAGTGAGAGTGAGATCGTCAAAGCGCCATCTGTGTCGCTATCATCTTTCCTAGCCACGTTTGCTTTTGAATCATTTTTCTTCCTAATCTTCGGACAATATTTATTCCAATGACCTTTTTTACAACAATAAGCGCATTCGTCTATGCCAAATTTCTTTCGATCAACTGACTGTCCTCTTGATTTTGACTGGGATCGACCACGCTCACCATTATTACGAATATTGGTCCTCTCACGAATAGTAAGAGCATCCGAATCTGAGTCACGATAGGCTCCTTTGTCCTTTCACCTCATTATTCATCAAAGCATTGGAAATATCATCAAAACTAATTTCAATTTTTTCCATGCAATAAGGTAGGAGTCAAATGTTCATATGAATCAGACAAAGAATTTAACAATAATAATGCTTTATCATCATCAACAACATAAACATCAAAATTTTGCAAATCCGTGATGGTTTTGTTAAATTCATTCAAATGTTCAGTCATTGAATTACCTTTCTTGTAATAAAAAAGAAATAACTTCTTCTTCAAGTAAAGTTTGTTCTCTACACTTTTCTACATGTATTTGGTTTCAAGTTTGTCCCATAACTCTTTTGCCAAAGATACTCTCATGAACAGAATATTTTGGTACGTTCCAAGACAAGAACGAATCATTCCACAAGCTTATCGATTAAGCTTCTTCCATTCCAAATCTTCCACATTTTTGGGCTTTTCCTCGAGGGTGAATTCGAGGTCTTGAATAGCCAAAAGATCTAACACTTTGACTTGCCAATCTCCAAAATTGTTTCTATCATCAAACTTTTTAACTTCAAATTTAGTACTAGAGACCCTTGACCCTCTTTTTGGTTGTGATTTAGTACTAGTTTCAGTTTTTAACATTTCAAAGAATTGCTATCAAAACAATTTTCAGGATACAAGAAAAAAACAAAACAATTTTTGAAAAATAATTTTTCAAGAAAAATAGCAAATGAATTATCTGAATATGCGGTTTGTGAGGGAATGCCAAGTAGTTATTGGATCGATGCGAACGTCGTTGGCTTCGTATGAACGAGGCGTACTTGACACAATATAAAAAATAAATTTTGAGCAAATCTTCCAATACTCCAACTGTTACAACCAAAGCTCTGGATACCAATTGTTGAACCAAAATGCAGAAATGAATCTTGCACACCCATACACCCACACACAAATTAACAAATAGACACAAGGATTTACGTGCTTTAGATAAATTCTCCTACTACTGGTGGCAACCAAACAAAATCACTATTATCAAAGTGATTACAAAGTTCTTACAAAGTGTATCTCTCACACTCGTCTCACACTACAAATGTGTCTCTCTATCAAAGTGTTCACTATTACAACTTGTCACACAATGATAGAAAGAATTCTAGTCAATCAAAGTGTTCACTATTACAACTTGTCACACAATGATAGAAAGAATTCTAGTCAAGCCTATTTATAAGCACAAACCATCATAAGATAAGGATATATCCAAGAGAAAAGAGAACACCAAGAGTTTCATTGGAAACTCAAACAACATCTAAGCATGCACCTTATGGATAAGACCACAAGTCAAAATCACTTGGACAATTCTAGAACTTGAGCCAGATTCAACAATTTCCACCTTGGCGAAAGTTCCCAACCACATAGTCGGTTTTGGTTGCCACCAAAGAACTGACTATTACTTCCTTCCAATGTTGATCAACCCCAAGAAATGCTCAAATTTGTCTCGAGTAACCACCTTCATCAACATATCAGCAGGGTTGTTAGCATTCCCAATCTTCAATAACTGAATTTCACATTCATTAACATTTTCACGAACAAAATGAAAGCAAAAAACAATATGCTTCGTTCGACCATGGTGTACTTGGTTCTTCAATAAACAAATAGTACTCTGGCTATCACAATACACATCAATGTGATTCTGCAAAATCCCCAAGTCATTCACCAAACCGTGCATCCATATAGCTTCCTTAAAAGCATCAGTAAATGTTATATACTCTGCTTCAGTGGTAAATAATGCAACTCTAGAATGAAGCATAAAACGCCAATAGTCCACCAGCCATAGTGAACACATAACCAGTAGTAGATCGTCACATGTCCAAATCACCAGCATAGTCAGAATCAACATATCCAACCACAAGTTTATCAAGCTCAAGTTTTTCTATTTTCTGAAACTTGAGACCAACATCAACAAAATGTACCTCAAAATCCACTTAACCGCTTGCCAGTGAACCTTTCCATGATTGTGCATATAACGACTAACCATGTAAAACTTGAGTAATATCAGGTCGAGTGCAAACCATAGTATATATCAAAGCACTAACAACATTTGCATAAGGAACTTTGCACATCTGATTTTTCTCTTCATCTGAACTAGGACACATCGAAGCACTAAGATTGAAATGGGGAGCGAGCAGAGTACCAACAGGTTTTGTAGAACCATTCATACCAAATATTGCCAAAACCTTTTGCAAATATTGTGACTGAGTCAACCAAACAATACCACTTCCTCAATATCGCTTAATTTCCATCCCAAGTATCTTCTCTGCTTCACTTAAGTCCTTTATATTAAACTCCTTTGACAGTTGAGCCTTCAATTTATTAATATATACCTTTCTCTTGGATGCTATCAACATGTCATCAACATATAAGATCATATAAATGAAGGAACCATCTTTGAGTTTTCAAAAATACATAAAATGGTCAAACTGGCTTCTAGTGTAGTCACGCTCTACCATGAACTGCTCAAACCTCTTATACCATTGTCAAGGAGACTACTTAAGTCCATACAAGGACTTCTTCAATTTGAAAGTCCAATTTTCCTTACCAGCAACTTAAAAACCATATGGTTGGGTCATATAGATATCCACCTCCAAATATACATGCAAGAAAGCAAATTTTACATCAAGTTGTGCAAGCTGAAGATCAAATTGAGCAACTAATGCTAACAATATGCGGATAGATGAATGCTTAACAACTGGAGAGAATATCTCATTGTGTGCATAACCTTTTTCTGCCAAACGATCCTTGTAGCGAATACTTGGAATGTCTTCTTTCTTGGCAAACACCCATTTTGAACCCAATTGTTTTCTTACCCTTCGGAAGTTCCACCAAATCCCAAGTCTGATTTCTCCAAGGACTTCATTTCCTCGTCCATAGCCTCTTGCCATCTCGAGCTCTCAGAACTCTAAAGACCTTCTTTATAGCTATCAAGAGCACCTTCAATCATAGGAAGAGCATATCCAACCATGTCATCAAAACGAGAAGGTCTTTGAATATTTCTTCGCTATCTATCTCATGCAATAGAGTACTCTTGTTGATTTTCAACCTCAATGTGGCTTTGCTCTACATAATTGGAGTTCTCAGAACTCTCCTTTACATGTTCAACAGTTTATTCAAACACAATATTATCAACAAGAATAAATGCTACCTTCTTCGCATGCTTGGGAGCATCAATCTCTTTATCTTCCTTCTTTAAGGACATCACAGACTCATCAAATGTCACATCTCGACTCTTGACAAGATTTCTTGTTTCAGGGCATCACAACCTGAAACCCTTGAAACTATTTCTAAAGCCCATGAACTTGGCTTTCTTTGATCTAAGGTCCAACTTAGAGTCATCAACGTGATAGTACACAGAGCATCTAAATATGTGCAACTGATCATAATCAGTGACTGGTTCTCCAGACAATACATCAAGAGGTATTTTCCCTCCATTTGCAATTGTTGGAAACTGTTGGACTCTAAGTCTTTTAGTCCCAAATGATACGTTTAAATATGGGATAAGACTAGTTGTTGGATAAGATGATGAGATACAATCCATATGGGACAGTAACTCTGTGCTCTCATCTAACTATATATTTTAGGCTTTTGTAAACTAAAATATATACAGTAACGTACCATATAGATCTCAACCAAATTACTATCTTTAGGCTACCACTGAGAGCCTTGGAATATGAGAGTGGAATCATTGCTAGATGCCTTACTTTGTGGTATCGGCTCGACGAGAGAAGTGTGGTGATTGCAGGCACGTTCGTGGATTTGTAGCACAAGCGAAAGCCTTCCTCAAGCGTAGTTCGGACTAATCCCTAATGAGGTATTTTGATATACCCACTATTGTAATTAGTCTTTTAGCAACCGATTCACCAAGTGAACTAGATAGCTACGAGCTTCTGCCCAAAATGCCTTACTCAAACTCGCTTGAGACAACATGCATTGAACCTTTTGCACCAAGGTTTGATTCATCCTTTCCACGACTCCATTTGTTGTGGTTTTCCAAGAACGATGAAGTGTCGAACTATGCCTTCTTCTCGACATACTTGCCAAAATGTATCATACTTATACTCACCACCATTATCCAATTGCAACTTCTTGATCTTTCGGCCCGTTTGGTTCTTGACCATTTTCTTCCATTCAAGAAAGATTCTAAGGACCTCATATTTGTGATACATGTGGTATATCCAAACTCTTCTAGAATAATCATCAATAAAGGTGATGAACCACCTTTTTTCCACCCAACAAAATATTTTTCATAGGACCCCATACATCTGAGTGAATATAATCTAAGATATCCTTGGTTCTATGGACTACAATATCAAACTTCCCCTTCTATATTTGCCATACACACAATGTTCACAAAAAATCGAATTTACTAGTTTTGGCACCTTTGAGTACACCTTGATTCACCAACGTTTGGAGTGGTTTCTCTCCAACATGTCCAAGTCTCATGTGCCATAACTTCGACATATCAGGCTCCTTCGAGCTTGCTAAGGCCGCTTGTTCAACAACTGTGCTTCCTTCGAGGTGGTACAGTTTACCTCTTCGAGTCCCTTTCTTTACAACCAAAACACCTTTAGTTACCTTTAGGTGACCTCCATCCAAAGTGACATGATAACCTTTTTCATCCAAGGATCCAAATGAAATCAAGATCTTTTTCAAATCAGAGACATAACGAACATTAGTGAGCTTACGAACAACTGCATCAAACATCTTCAAATGGATATAATCAATCCCTTATTTTGAAAGTGTTATTGTTGCCCATATAAACAACTCAACCATCAAGCTCTTCAAAAGTCGGGAACATCTCATTGTAGGGGCGCATGTGGTAGGAGCAATCGGAATCCAAGATTCACTCATAAATATGATTGACTAATTGAGAGTAAGAGTGAGATCGTCAAAGTGTCATATGTATCGCTATCATCTTTCTTAGCCACGTTTGCTTTTGAATCATTTTCTTCCTCATCTTCGGACAATCTTTCTTTCAATGACCTTTTTGGAGACAATAAGCGCATTCGTCTTTGCCAAAAAAAAAATCGATCAACTAACTGTCCTCTTGATTTCGACCGAGATCGACCACACTCACCATTATTATTACTAATGGTCCTCCCATGAATAGTAAGAGCATCCAAATCTGAGTCACGATATTTTTGGTCCGTCATAACTTGCCAAAGATACTTTCATGAACGGATATTTTTGGTCCGTCCCAAGACAAGAATGAATCGTTCCACAAGCTTGCCATTAAGCTTCTTCTATTTCAAATCTTCCACATCTTCGGGGTTTTCCTCGAGGGTGAATTTGAGGTCTTGCATATCCAAAAGATCTAAGACTTCGCCTTGCCAAACTCCAAAATTGTTTCTTACTTCAAACTTTTCAACTTCAAGATTACTACTAGACACCCTTGACCCTCTTTTTGGTTGTGATAAGGCTCCGTTTGTTTCGACGTAAAACATTTTTCGAAAAACGTTTTCCAAAAAATATTTTCCTGTAAAATGTTTTACTTAGGAGGGGCGTAAAATGTTTTACGCCGTAAAATGTTTTACGCCGTAAAATGTTTTACTTATGATTATTATTATTATTATTATTATTATTATTATTATTATTATTATTATTATTATTATTATTATTAATTTATTATTATTATTATTATTATTATTATTAATTTTTTTTTTTTATTATTATTATTGTTTTTTATTTTTATTTTTTTTCATTTTAATTATTTTATTTTATTATTATTTTTTATTTTTCTATTATATTATTTTTTTATTTTTTATTTTATTTTATTTTATTTTATTTTATTTTATTTATTATTATTATTTATTATTATTTATTTATTTATTATTATTATTTTTGTTATTATTATTATTATTATTATTTATTATTATTATTATTTATTATTATTATTATTATTATTGTTGTTGTTATTATTTTATTATTATTATTATTATTATTATTATTATTATTATTATTATTATTATTCTTATTTTTTTATTATTATTATTTCTTTATTATTATTAATTTTTTTTTATTATTATTATTTTTTTATTATTATTTTTATTATTATTATTATTATCATTATTTTATTATTATTATTATTATTATTATTTATTATTATTTTATTATTTTTCATTTATTTATTATTATTATTATTATTATTATTATTATTATTATTATTATTATTATTATTATTATTATTATTATTATTATTATTATTATTATTATTATTATTATTATTATTATTATTATTAGAATGAGGAAGTAAAATGTTGTACATTGTGAAATATGAGTTGTACATGAAGGACACCATTTTTTGGAAAATGTTTTACTTTATCACAAGGTCAGTAAGTCATTTTACTTAGGAAGGGCGTAAAATGTTTTTCGAAAAACGTTTTTTCTATTTTCTGGAAAACAACCAAACACCGGAAAACGAGTTATTTCACGGAAAACATTTTTCGAAAAACAACCAAATACCGGAAAACGAGTTATTTTACGAAAAATATTTTTCGAAAAACAACCAAACAATGAAAAATGTTTTACAATTTCCAAAAAACAACCAAACAACGAATAACGAATTATTTTACGGAAAATATTTTTTGAAAAATGTTTTACGGTGAAACAAACGGGGCCTTAGTACTAGTTTCAGTTTTTGACATTTCAAAGAATTGCTATCAAAACAATTTTCAGGATTCAAGGAAAAAACAAAATATTTCTTTAAAAATAATTTTTCAAGAAAAATAACAAATGATTTATCTGAATATGTGGTTTGTGCGGGTATGCCAAGTAGTTGTTGGATCGAGCGAACGTCATTGGCTTCGTAAGAAGGAGGCACACTTGACACAATCTCAAAAATAATATTTGATCAAATCTTTCAATACTCCAACTTCTACAACCAAAACCCTAGATATCAATTGTTGAACAAAAATGCGAAAATGGATCTTGCACACCCACATACCCCAAAAACAAAGTAACAAATGGACACAAGGATTTGCATGGTTAAGAGAAATTCTCTTACGTCCACGGGTGACAAACAAACAAAATAACTATTATATAAGTGATTACAAAGTGTTTACAAAGTGTATCGCTCACTACAAACGTGTGTCTCTCTCAAAGTGTTTACAACACTATTACTACTTGTCACACAATGCTAGAATGAATCCTAGTTAAGCCTATTTATAGGCATAAATCATTCTAAGATAAGGATGTATTCACACAATGCTAGAATGAATCCTAGTTAAGCCTATTTATTGGCATAAACCATTCTAAGATAAGGATGTATTCACGAGAGATAATTTGCAAAATAAATATATATTAATTCAAAATGAATAAATTGTCAAATTTTCCTAATGAGAAAAATGATAATTTGCAATTGAGCAATATCAGAATATTGATGCTGCCCAAAAATGAGAATTGGGCTTATATAAATCTATAGGTAAGAAAAGACCAAGCAGGGCCCAAATTGAGATAAAGGCCCAAGAATAAAATAGCGACAAAGGTAGCCCAGGGGTATCCCGTCAACAAGTGTGTCCGGTATGTCCCGCCAATTTCACTAAAAGGTAAGCACAAGATAGCAGAGGCGAGATAATAATAGATAAGCGGCGAGATAATAGAAGCGAGATAATGGGAGAAGGCGGCATGATACTTAGTTAACCTTATGTGGCAATGGGTGGATTCTAGTTGGACGCGACATACAAGAGGCGGCATATAAATATCTACAAAATGGGACCCACTATAACGGTTTTGCATTGAGAAAAGTTACGTGTGTCAGATAAAAGCGTCACATGCTTTGGGTTTATTCTTTTTGTTGTGCCCATGAACCAATTAAAGGAAGACACGTGGAATGAGAGGTTAGCAGTTGCACGAGATAGGCACGTGAGGACAACATGTGCATGGCACGAGGGAAGGTATGTATATATATGAGGGATCGTCATCCCTCCCAAGGTACGTCCACATACACATACAGAGCGCCCTTCCTTACTGTCCATAGATTTGTGATAAATGAAGACTTATCCTCAGGCCGGAGGGGCTACGCCGGAGCCGCCCCCGGATTAGTTCACGTTGCTTTGGTGTGCAGGCGAGAAGAAGGAGCCGAGGTGACTGGATTGGACTACAACGGTTTTGTTGCTGTTGAGGAAATTCCTGGAAACATCAATTGGTTCCGTTGCCGGGACTTGAATCTCTTCATCGTTTGAAGATTTGTCTGCGGTGAATTAGTAAGTTTCTGGCACTGTTCATAGATCTGGCGGTTTGGTGTGTGTAGAGTTACTTGGAAACAACAACTCGGTTTATTAACCTGGAGATGTTGAATACTCATTCCCAGAACATCCAAGTACAAGCACATGCAGCAGTGGTAAGGATAAGTTGAGAAAACTTTTAATGATTTCTATACCTACGGATGGAGTAGTGCATGATACTTCTTATAGTGAAAATCACCTATATAAGCGAAAGGTAATTAGGCCGCCTCTAAATGAACGCTTATGAATGAGATACAGTCCAGGGCCGAAATGGACAAAACGTGAGAACAACAATTGTTAGAGCTGTTATTATGTGAGTATTATTGTCTTGGTATACATCCGACAGTCACTGGTTCAAAGCGACTCGCTACCAAATGGCTAGTATATCCAATAATATTTCACTAGGGAGGATTCAAGGCCACAAGCTATCTATCCCGATGTAATAATAGTTCGCCGGAACTTTGGACGAAATTGCATTCATGCATTAATTGTCATTCATGTGGGGGATTGTTGGAAATGGGTAACGGAAAGTTAAGTTTAACTTAACGTTGACCTAGGTTTCTAACGAAAGTTCGTTATTTGTTAACGAAAATAGTTACAAATGGTAATCTACATTTGTTGTAGATTATATAACTCATTTAATGTCTCAAAAAACCATTTCCGGGTGAATGAGAAATTAATGACAATGATTTGTAACTTAACAAGAGTTAAATATTGGGTCAAAGTTTGATTTAGGTTGGTCCCAAAATTGGTTTGGACTTGTTGTGGCTAAAGGACTGATGAGCAGGCTAAAGAAGCTTCTACACGGCCGTGTAAGTGTCTAGGACACGGCCGTGCACCGTGCCTTGCCTTGCCACTCGACCGTGCTGAGCCTTGAACTCGACCGTGCATATTGACTTGCACGGCCGTGCAGTTCATTGGACACGGCCGTGCAAGTGCTGTTATACCCGAAAAGTTGTGACTTTTCAAGGGAAAAGCCACAAAACCCTTTGACTCTCCTTATATACTTCCCCTCCGAATTTCAATTCATACATACATTATTTTGAGCCTTCCTACCCTCTAGTAAGATAGATAAACTTATCCAAATCATTGGCATATTGTTGCATCAAATCCTTCAAGTCCAAAGTTGCAAACATTGTGTTGTTCGCTAGAGTATTTGATTTGGAGTGCTCCTATCATATACTTAAAAGTCGTTTCATCTTACTAGAAGATTGCCATCGAAACCGTAAGCACCTGTGCGGGGCAATAACTTCTTACGGAGATTGTATTTAATACAAGACTCGACTTAATTTCGTTTGTTTTCAATCTCCGTTTCTTTCTCCGTCAGTTTTTCTGTTAAGTTTTTGAGAAGCCATACCAAAACCCAACAAAACAAGCCATGAACAGTTATTGGGAAAGAATCATAACAACTTACTCAAGTTATTTAAATGAAAGAGAAATAAAATCAACTCTTCTTGCTCAACACACTTCCTTTTGCAAAGTTTCCAAGTTGGAATCAACAACAACCACCAATCTGATTTTCTGGGAATTAAGATGTTAAACAAGGGTTTTGGGAAGCTTCAAGAACGTAGGAACTGAGAGAGAGCTGAGGAGGTGAGTTTTAGCTTCTTGGAGAAGCTTTAAAGAGATATATATAACACTTTTACAACTAAGCTCCTCAAAGTTTTAAAATGAACAAAACACTACCTTAAGCTTTGTTTTACAATTAAGCTCCTCAATCTTTTATAAAACTTTCAATTCAACAAAATCAAGTGCTATCAAGGAACTACACAACTTCCTTTAATTAAACATTATAGCATTAAAGCAAGTTATACCATTTAAAACCACATAGTTCAACAAAATGGCTCAAGGTTACACCTAAGCACCTCACACTTTTATAACACTTCCAACTCACATTTTCAAGTGCTATAACTTTACTACTCGTTTCTCTCATTTCCATTATCTAAGCATTATGTGATCAAAAACACTTTAACACATCTAAATCACATAACTTATAAAACATGCCACAATAAACACGTAAGCAATTCAAATGCTAACAAACCAAGGATGATATGCAAGGCATACCCAACCTCACGTGCTTCACGTGTGACCAATATTGTGCCTAGGCTTAGGGTCGTGACACTCACTCCCCCTTAAACAAAATTCGTCCCGAATTTGGGCTTAACTTACCTGAATGATCAAACAACTCAGGATACTTCTGACTCATCTCTGATTCCAATTCCCAAGTAGATTCCTCAATGGTGTGATTCTTCCAAAGAATTTTCACCACGGGAATACTCTTGGTACGCAATTCCCGGACCTGCCTCTCCAGAATCCACAAAGGTACCTCAACATAGGTCATATCCGCCTGGACATCCTCAGGAGGAGAACTCAACACATGAGAGGAATCATAGCAATACTTCCTCAACATGGACACATGAAACACATCATGGAGAGAGGAAAGAGATGGTGGTAGAGCCAAATGATAGGCTAGCTCACCTACCTTCTCTAACACCTCAAATGGACCAACAAATCTCGGAGCCAATTTTCCTTTGTTGCCAAACCTTTTGATCCCCGTTCTCGGTGAGATCTTCAAGAACACAAAATCACCAACCTAAAAGGATAACTCCCTTCTTTTCGTGTCGACGTAACTCTTCTGGCGACTCTGGGCTGTCCTCAATCTGTCACGGATCACCTTGATCTTCTCAGTTGAGTCTCTAACCAAAACTGGACCCCAAAGTCTAGCCTCACCAACCTCATCCCAACACATTGGGGACCTACATTTCCTCCCATACAGTGCCTCATATGGTGCCATCTCAATGCTGGACTGGTAGCTATTGTTGTAGGCAAATTCCACTAAAGGCAAATGGTCTTCCCAAGATAACTGGAAGTCCATCACACAAGCTCGTAGCATATCCTCCAAAATTTGAATGGTCCTCTTTGTCTGCCCATCAGTCTGAGGATGAAATGTTGTACTGAAGCTCAACTTAGATCCCAGGGCCTCATGCAAAGCCCTCCAAAACCGCGAGGTGAATCTCGGATCCCTATCAGACACAATGTTGACAGGTACTCCATGTAGTCTCACAATCTCACGGATATACAACTGAGCCAATCTCTCCAAGGAATACTTGGTCGAAACTGGAAGGAAATGAGCTGATTTGGTCAACCAATCCACAATCACCCATATAGCATCCATCTTTCGCGGAGTAGGAGGCAATCCAGTCACGAAATCCATAGAAATGCCCTCCCACTTCCACTCAGGAATATCAAGTGGCTGAAGCAATCCAGCTGGCCTCTGATGCTCCGCTTTAATCTGTTGACAAGTCAGACACTTTGACACGAACTCTGTAATTTCCTTTTTCATGCCATTCCACCAGTAGCCCCATTTCAGATCCTGATACATCTTCGTGCTTCCTGGATGAATAGTAAATCTAGACTTATAGCCATCCTCTAATACCTGCCTTTTGATTTTTGGGGAAGAAGGTACACAAATTCTGCCTTTGAAGGTGAGAATTCCATCCCTGTTCAATGAGAACTCCCCAAACTTGCCATCTTGCAATTTCTCCCTGATTTTCTTCAATTCATCATCATATAACTGAGCTTCCATAAGATCTCCATAAAGAGTAGAAACAACTCTCACATTGGCAAACAACATATCACCACTCACCTCCCGAGATACCAAGGACGATAGATGAGCCTTATGGCTAATAGCGTCAGCTACCACATTGGCCTTCCCGGGATGATAAGAAATGACACAGTCATAATCCTTCAGAAGCTCCAACCATCGCCTCTGTCTGTTGTTCAGTTCCTTTTGGGTGAACAGGTACTTCAAACTCTTGTGATCCGTAAATATCTCAAACTTGGCCCCATACAAGTAATGCTTCCACTTATGCAATGCAAACACAATGGCAGCTAACTCCATATCGTGGGTAGGATAATTCTGCTCCGCTGGTGATAACTTCCTCGAAGCATACGCAATCACCTTCCCATTTTGCATAAGAACACATCCCAGACCCTCTTTAGAGGCATCACTGAAGATAACAAAGTTCTCACAACCCTCTGGAAGTGTAAGAATAGGAGCTGAAGTCAATCTCTTCTTCAGTTCAGTAAAACCAGCTTCACACTTTGCATCCCAAACAAATGGTACATCCTTCCTAGTCAATCTGGTCAACGGAGTTGCAATCCTCGAAAATCCCTCAATAAATCTTCGATAATACCCCGCTAACCCAAGGAAACTACGAACCTCTGTCACAGTAGAAGGTTGTTTCCAGTTGACTACGGCCTCAATCTTTGAAGGATCCACTGCAATACCATTACTGGATACCACGTGACCCAAGAAAGAAATCTGTTCCAGCCAGAATTCACACTTGCTAAACTTTGCAAACAACTGTTTCTCACGAAGCGCGAATAAGACAATTCTCAAGTGCCTCTCGTGATCTTCCCTGGATTTTGAATATGCCAGGATATCATCAATAAAAACAACCACAAAATTATCAAGATATGACTTAAAGATCCTGTTCATCATATCCATAAAGACTGTCGGTGCATTGGTCAACCCAAATGGCATAACAAGAAATTCATAATGCCCGTACCTTGTTCTGAAAGCTGTTTTAGAAACATCATCTGGTTTAATCTTCAACTGATGGTATCCACTACGTAAATCTAACTTAGAATAGATAACGAAACCTTGAAGTTGATCAAACAAGTCATCAATGTGAGGAAGAGGATATTTGTTCTTAATTGTAGCTTGATTCAATAATCTGTAATCAATACACAACCGTAAAGTACCATCCTTCTTCCTAACAAACAACACTGGTGCTCCCCAGGGTGATACACTAGGTCGAATAAAACCCCTATCAAGCAACTCCTGCAACTGAAGTTTTAACTCTTTCAACTCAGCTGGAGCCATTCTGTAGGGAGCCTCAGAAATTGGTGAAGTACCTGGCAATAAATCAATATAAAACTCCACTTCTCTATCTGGAGGCATACTATACTCAGTTGAGAATACGTCACTGAACTCATTCACAACTGGCACAGAAGATAACTCAGGAGATTTCCTACTAGAGTCTAACACATATGCCAAGTAACCTTCACACCCCTTAGATAACAACTTTCTAGCATTTAGTGCAGAAATAACATGAATGCCAAATAAAGATTTATCAGCATCAAATATAAACACAGGCACATCAGGCATAGAAAAGGTGACTCGCCGCGATACCACCAAGGCATGACAAGAACTCAACCAGTCCATGCCTAAAATAACATCAAAGTCTCGGATTGGTAACTCTACCAAATCCACTGGCAATACATGCCCACATAATATCACCTCACAGTCATGATAGATCAAAGAGGCTTTGAGGTGGTCTCCCACAGGAGTAGAAACCTCTAACACATAAGGTAGAAACATAGGCAACTTATGTAATGTAAATGCAAAATGAGATGCCACATATGAATGAGATGATCCAGGGTCGATAAGAACACGAGACCTGACCCCTGAGATAGGGACAATACCTCTAATCATTGCCGTAGGATCTACCTCACCTCGGCCTAAGGCAAACACTCTGCCTTGCACTTTCTCATTAGGTTTTCCCTCTACATCTCTTTTCACACCACCTCTGGGCTGATCACCTTGCTGTTTACCACCCGGAGCTTGCCCCTTTTTGAATTTAGGACAATCCTTCTTGAAATGCCCCATTTCGCCATAGTTTAGACATTTACCCTGTTTCCTCCATGAGTCGTCTTCAGAATGCCCAATCCTCTTACAAAAGTTGCAAACAGTTCCAAATTGACGGGATACAGGCCTTGTTGAGACTGTAACTATACCTCCCTTAGCTACTCCAGCAACTGAAGCTTTAGTCTGACTCTTGCCTTGCCCTGAACTCTGGCCTTGAGACTTACCCTTGCTTCCACTTGCCTCGGATTTACCCCTATGTTCATCAATGTCGTTCTCAATTCTGTAGGCCATATTAACTGCCGCCTGATAGGTAGGAAAATTATGAGTCAACAGTTGCTTCCTGAATTCCAACCTCAACCCTTTAACAAACATGTAGACCCTCCTGCTTTCATCTGGCACCAGGTGGGAACAATACCTTGCCAATTCTGTAAATTTAGCTGAGTACTGGGCTACTGTCAATGCCCCCTGCTCAAGTTTCAGGAATTTTACCTCTTTCTTGTCTTTTGTAATCACAGGAATGAAGTGTTCTTTGAATTTCCCCACAAAGTTGTCCCAAGTCTGGGGCGTATGATCCCGCTCCCAGCTTTCTTTCAGGATCTGCCACCAATGTTCAGCTGGATCCTCTAGTTTAAACATTGCACATCTGACCTTTTCTTCATCTGTGCTCTCCATGGCAATAAAGATTTTGGTCATGGCCTCCAACCATCTCTCAGCTATCTGCGGATCTGGATCTCCATTGAAGCTTGGTGGAGACAATTTAATAAACTTTTCTAGGCCCTGTGTCGGCCTTGCCTCGTGTGCCGCCGTGCTCTACCCCGAGCCGCCATAGTCTCTGGAGGAAAGTCTCAAACATTGCCATCATCTCAGCATTAGGACCTCCCCCAGCCCCCTGATCACCAATATTTCCCTGCTGGTCACCACCAATCCCAGCCATTACACTGATCCCTGCAGGAAACACTCGACGTCAGATATCACACACTCCCCATTAGACTAGACATCTACCATTGACTCTAGCCAAAGCTCTGATACCAACAGTGGGCGCCTCCCAACTCCAGAACCTATAAACCGTGTCCCAGGATGGAGGGTCCCAAAATATACAATTTCCAAAAAAAACTTTTCTTTACTTTAACTTGAAAAGTACACAACACATTTTTAAAACCATTTCAAAATAACCTCTCTACACGGAGGCGATATATGCACCTGTTTCAAACCAAACTCAACCTGTTTTAACAAACTATACAACGGGAAAGGCTATACACAAGCCAACCAAAAACAAACCAAGTTTAAGTTACTTACAACACGGCACAACTGAAACATGTTGTAAAACTTTATATACAATACATTCCCCAAAACAATAACAACCAAAGTCCAACCCCAACTCCCAAAATAACTCGTACCCTGACAACCCAAAAGGAGTCCAAACTCTTCCCCGGCCTCACTGGTCCGGTCCACCTGTCTCAGCAGGATCTAAAACAATAAAGGGAGAAGGGGTGAGATAAAATCTCAGCAAGTTATTATGTATGCAACAATATGACATACAATATGCAACACATAAACAGGTTGCTCACATTGGAAAATAGTAAACACATTACGTTACCTTTTCCTTCTGACCAATAAGTCATATACAATGCAACACACAATCAGGTTGCCAATAACACATTGGGAAACAGTAAACACATTTCGTTACCTTTCCCATACCTTTCCATCTGAATCATATGTAGTACAACGGTGGGAGGGATACTCCGCTCTCGTGAAATGCTAGTGCTTATTCACGTCTTATATGACCCCGAACAGAGATCCATATAAGTTATCAGCTATTTGTGCCTGACTGCACATATACACAGAAGCTGCGCACCCCCAGACCGTGGCCACACACGGGGGAGAGGTCACATGTATAAGGCAATCTAAACAACTTATGAAATATCTTCTCATAAGTGTTAGGTTCCCATATACCCCCACAATGTTCAGCTGATACCATTATAGTCAAGCACATAATAGATACTTGAACATAAGTCCACCCTATGGGACATCAATATAGATAACATGGAACTATAACTCATGTTAAATCAATCATAATAATGCACATGTATTTCAACACTATTGAATAATAACAATGCAATGACATGGTATTCATTACTCATGCTCAACCTAAGAAACTGTGCAACAAGTATTTGAACACTTTGTACACAATCAACTATGAACAAGTAAGAACTTATGGCACAATTTACATCACATAAGTCTTACAATATCATCTAATACCATGGAAACCATA
>JAFEMH010004114.1:0-95000 GCA_022495995.1 Adenophora triphylla var. japonica | reverse complement strand
GAAAAAATGACTAAGTAAAGAAGTGCGAAATACCAATGAATGATAAAGCCTAGCTTGACAAATGGCATGATCTGCATCCATTTCAGCTATTTGTCGCACTTGGACGGAGTCGCTAGATCGGATCAAAGCTGAGCTCCCCAGAAGGCATTCTTCTACACTGCGAGTCTTAGTGATCAGACCCTTCATAAGCGGGATTCTTGCAGTCTCCTGGCTTAGCTCATAGAGCCCATCAAAATCAATAGGCTTCACAAAACCTTCTTGAAGCCAACTCGGAGCGGGAAGGTCAGCAGAAGTACCTGGGGCCAGATTGGTTGGAGGTGAATTAGGGAGGTCAGTAAGGTCGCAGATGTTGGTCTCGCGAGACGGAGGAGGAGGAGGGATCACACTTTGAAGCGGCTCAATAAAGTCAGCTTCAAGAGATTGAGGAGAGTTGATTTGAACAGAGGCTAACGGAGAAACCTCAATGTTTTCTTCTACATTGGGAGCACTTGACGGCGGCACGGTGTTAGGCGAGATAGTATCCTTGGGAGAAATAGGAGCCGGGATATTTGTGATGGCTTGGGTCGCGGCGGGAGTAATAGTAGTTGCAACAGCAGCAACTCTCTTTTGTCGCTTGGAGCGGCTGTCCGGGTTTGTAGGCTTAGCCCTTGCCTTTGGATTTGATAAACTTTGGGTTTTTTCCAAAGCTATTTCTTCCGCATCGGTACCACTGCGAGACAAAGGAAGAGGAAGATCTGCGGGAAGAGCCTTAAGGGAAGTGTCGCGGGCACTAGCTACCCTTTTCCTTCTATTGTCTGTTTCAAGATTCACGATTTGGCGAAGGTCCATTGATTTTACCCTGTGAGCTGAAAATAAAGAAGAAGGAAAAACCAAAGGTAAATTTTTTTTACAAGTATAAGCAAAAGTAAAAGTAAAAAGAGGAATAAAAGTAAGGTACGTACAAAAGACTTCATTCTGAGCGGGACATCTATGATTACCATTACACAATGTGCATTCGTGAGCATATTTGTCGCCAGTATGGTGCTCCCAGCTGTTAAAGAAGGTGTGCAAGATGGGGACTCGCGGCGGAAGAATAGGTAGATCATCCGCAATTCCAACCTGGTCAAGAAGCTCCCTGTTCCGCAAAATACCCCTCCAGGAGATGAGAGGTTGAGGTGTATTTTCGGGAGAGTTTGCGGGAATAGCAATAGCGGCACGAATGGCGACACGGAGGGAGTTGTCTCCCACAACTGTGGCATTGCGGGTTTCTATGTGAGGTTTGATAGGGAGAAGATCAGCGGGATGAGACCATCCAACGCGAGAAACAATGAACAGCGGGTCATTTAACCAGTCATGCACTTTTTCGGGTAAAGGAGTTAGAATTTTGGGACCTCGTTGATATTGAAGAGAAAGCCTAGTTTCCTCTGTCCCATCTTCAAACTTAGTGGTTTGTTTATAGCCTTTAAATAGGCTAACTAGGGCAGTGACAGAAGGCTTTTTCCTAAGGGCGCGACATATTGTGATGAAACTGATAATGATTCTTATAGCGTTGGGATGGATCTCAGTGATCATGGCTTGGGCTTTATACAAGACTTCACAAAGGAAAGGGTCTAATGGGATCCTAAGGCCAGCTTTAAGTTGGGAGGGAAAGACAACTATGCCATCTCGCATTTCCCTTAAGTGTGCGAGGGAAGTGTCCCCTTGGTATTCAGAAATGCGGTAATTGAGATGGTCAATATTATAGAGGGTATGCCAAGAAGCGATTGGGTTGGAGACTATAGATCCGGCATCAGGGTCAGGAGGAGCGAGAGAAGATCCTGCCTCAGCATGAGAGGGATTAGTAAAAAGGTTACCTTCATTCAGATTGAGATGTTGAATCCCAAAAGAAGAGGGATTGTTGGATGTCGCAGCGAGAGAAGAGGTCACTTCACCAGCCATCTCGCTAAGTTCACTGGAAGAAGAAGAAGAAGAAATGATAGATTTATAATGCATCATACGCTTCGAATAAGGGTCAGCGACATAGTGAGATTCAGAGGAATCACTTAAGTTGGGATCATATTTGTCTTTTAAATATCTAACTAATTCTAAGTTAGAAGTGAAGATGTGAGACAAAGGGGCTGTAGTAGGAAGAAAGGAGCGGCCTTGAATTTCAAGGAAATCAACCGCAGCGGGATCAACCCAGTTTTCAACAAGCAACTTGATTATGTCAGCCTTGGGTAATCTCGCCCAAGTAGTCCTTAAGCGTCTATATAAGCCGCCTGTGACCTGACATCTACCATACTTAACCCGCCTAGCACAAGTCTTATATCTTGCCATATTTGGGGACTTGGAAAAATTGAAGAATCAAAAGGAAAGATTGAATAATAACAGAACTCAAATAGTTGAGAAGAAATGGAAGGTCAAAGATTAAGGTTTTAAAGAATATGAAAAGTTTTGAAGAAGAGTTACCTGGTAAAGATGAAGAGCTTGATCGGAAAATATGAAGAACCACCGAAAAAGATGGAGAATCGCCGGAGAAAGTGTATAAATTTCTGGGTAACGAAAAATGGGGCACCAAATCAACTTCAAAGCAAGAGCTAATAGACGGAATAGTGTGTAAAAGACAAATTTAGGGATGGAATCAAGAAAAGAACGGTAGAAAAGGAAGAAAAGCTTGTCGGAGTTAAAGATTCAGGTGGCCGAAAAATGGGGTAAGATTGAGTAAGAAAGCAAGAAGAATAAAAAGTGAAAACAATGATAGGGACAAAGTATTTATATGAGATGTGAAAAAAGGGTGAATTGATTGAAGGGACAGTTATGGTAAAAATTTTAAATTTTCCCTCTCATTATTTGGCACGTTTTTCAAACGACGGCACATTAAATTTAGGAGGCCCGCCAGAAATTTGACACGTGTATGGATAGGGATCACCAACTCTTGAGCTTCTTAGGGAAGGAATGAAGTGTCGCGGAATATTGAGACAGTTTAAACCTCAAGTTTTTGGCGAGACCATGAATGAATCTCGCCTCAAACTTAGGGGATTCTGATGCTGCCCAAAAATGAGAATTAGGCTTATATAAATCTATAGGCAAGAAAAGACCAAGCAGGGCCCAAATCGAGATAAAGGCCCAAGAATAAAATAGCGACAAAGGTAGCCCAGGGGCATCCCGCCAACAAGTGTGTCCGGTGTGTCCCGCCAATTTCACTAAAAAGGTAAGCACAAGATAGCAGAGGCGAGATAATAATAGATAAGCAGCGAGATAATAGAAGCGAGATAATGGGAGAAGGCGGCATGATACTTAGTTAACCTTATGTGGCAATGGGTGGATTCTAGTTGGACGCGACATACAAGAGGCGGCATATAAATATCTACGAAATGGGACCCACTGTTCAATCTGCTTGCCGGATAGCCGAGGAACACAAATTTCTTATCTCGGCATTTGCATGTAAGCCGAGATGCATGATTTTGCTTCCTCGTCAGTTGATGATCTGCCGACATGTGGATATGCCGAGATGCATGATTTTGTCTCCTCGTCATATGATGATATGCCGAGGTGCGAACTTTTCTCTCCTCGTCATTCATGACCTCTCGGAGCATGATGAGCCGGGGAGGAAATAGTGGTATGAAGAGCCCGTTGACAATGTTAAGGCCGAGGAAGGTACCTCTCGGCATACGAGGAAGGTATCCTCGGCACTCATAATTGGGGCATTTATACTTGCATGTTGGGCCTTGATGATAACGATATACGAGACCGAGGAAGCCCATTGTTGTTTCTCGTACCCTGGAGATGGATTATGTTTAGGGCCCAATCCATTTGGGCCTAACCCGGTCAAGCCCACGTTCGTATCTCAGTTTATACTGTTCAGTGGCCCCCGACTTTCTAGCTCGGCCTAGGACGAGGAGAAAGTCATCTCGCCCTCGGCTATTAGAATACGAACAGGTTTGCCAAGCGCCATTGTCGTTTCAGTAGTGCGCCGTTTCATTATCCGCCGGTTATTGCCATGATGATGAGATGTGGGCTCCCATACCTGACACGTCTTGGAAGTTATTGCGGGCATTGAATGCTTGGGGCGCCATACCCGTTGGCCCGTTTTACTTTCGGGTTTGACCCGTTTTGGGCGAGTATAAAAACTAAAACCCCATTCATTTCAACCTTTCTGCACCCGTATTATTTGAGAGCAAAGGCAAGAAGTTTGATAAACCCTCCGGCGACTTTCTTGACCTGTTCGAACCCAGTTTTCGGTGAAGATTTGTTTCTCATGCGTGTTCAATTTCTCCACTTGATTCCGGTCACTCATCAGCAATCAGGTATACGTTTCTTCCTTTTTGTTCTTTCCGTCTATTATTTTGCCATTTCTAGGATTTTTAGAAGGGATTTTGATGTAAAAAACCGCCATTGCTGAGTTTGTTGAAGCTTCTTTTCTGGAAAATTTTGATTCTCTTTGAATTTTGGATGAATTTCTTTGAATCTTGTATGAATTCCCCCATTGATCTTTGATTCCCCCTTAGAAAATGGCTCATTCTTGGGACCATTCTCCTCAATTCATTTACGGGTACCACAAGAGCAATCTGAGAATTTACAGGAGAGAGAGAGGACCATGGTTGATGCTGAACTTGGCAGACATAGGAGAGATGTTGAGGAAATATGGCCGTACTCGACTGTTCATCCAATACCCAGATAATACAAGGATAGACCGGGTTGATTCCTCATCTCGTAGCATAGTTTTGCTTGAGGATAGGGCCGAGATGATGGAGCACATCAATTTGTTCTACCCTTCCTCGGATCACATAGTTCGTGAGCGTCTAAGTGGTAAGGATCCCTCCTCGGCCCATCTGTAATGACGAGGAGGGGTGTCCCTCTTCCCCATCTTAAGATCAGCCATGGACGAGGTAACTAACTTTTGACTCCTCGTCTTTTTGCAGATATGACGGGAAGTGGGGGAGAGACCTCCTCGTCTACCAGAATAGTTGACGCCTTTGTTGAAGGTGCTCAAGTTGAAGGCAAGAGAGGCTGAGGGAGAGGAGACCGAGGAGGTGGATGAGGCCGAGAAAACCCACCTTCGCGACGGATGTCGAGGAGTACAGATTCTACTACAACGACAACCACGTCCATTTTTATTTCAAGCAATTCCAACAGGGACTTCGTCTCCCTTTAGACCCCTTTATCAACGAGTTCCTGGGTGATGTGAGGGCTGTCCCGGCCATGCTGGGAGCTAACGGGACTAGGTTCCTTGTTAGTTTCATTATTTTATGCCGCAGTTTAGGGTTCGAGCCTACCCAAGCCGCTTTCCGTCATTTCTTCTCTGTCGGGTATATCAAGGGTTCTAGGCTCCTCGTCCTTAGGAGTGAATCCAAGAAGCCAAAGATAATCCTTCCCATGTCCAGCAAGGTTGGAGGCTGGGAAAACCATGTCATCAGGGTAGAGAGCCGGAGAGGCTGGGAGTTCCCCTCTCCTGCCGATGTGCCAACTTCGTCGGGTCCAGTGCAGAAGTATGGGTGGACTAAGGACCTGATCAAGCACCTCGAGGAATTTGCCGAGGTCGGGATCCTTGACTGGTCAGCTTTAGAATCCGATGACTGCTACTATGTCCAGGCAGGACTGATGCCGGGGCCGAAGGACGGGGTGGTTCCCCTCGTTACTGTTAAGAGGGGAAGACGTTTTAATGACTGGAGAACGCACCCCGGCCTTATCTTTCATGAAGATTGTGCGAGGTGCAAGCTCATTCCCGTGGATCAGTGTTTGAGAGAGACTGATGTCGTAGGATGTAATTGTTTTTCCCTCGTCTTTGATACTTGAGTTTTTTGATTGTGTGTTTTAATCAACTTCGTAATGTAACGATCTCATCCTTGTCTTTGCAGACTTATCCCCCGAGCAGGAGGCAGAATTAGCAATGGAGCAATTGAGCGCCGTCAAACTGATCAAGAGGAAGAGATGCCAGGCCAAGCAGTCGGCCTTGACGGATAGGAAGAAGGAGGCTAACCGCCGTAATCTCCTGCTGAGTGCCAAGGGAGACCAACCTATTTCGGTCAAGTTGCACGGGGATGTTGAAGCCGAGGAGGGGGCCTCCGAAGGCCAAGAAAATATACCAACTGTAGAGCCCCCATGTTGATGTTACTGAGGTAGAGACTGAGCCTCCGTCAGTCGAGGAGACTGATCTCGTCCACCGTCAATCGGGTCAGAAGAGGCCCCAAGGTGCGTCTACCGAGGAGCCCCAAGCCAAACGGACTGCCGTGGAGCCTTCCAATCCCCAAGCTCCTCCCGTCCTCACCATCCAAACTATTAAAAACCATGAGGATGCCGAGGAGCTTGCCCGGCGTATGGTGGCAAATGTCCCACGTTTGAGGGGCATCCCTCTGCAGAACAGGAAGGGTGCTCTACTGAGATTGGGCCGAGCTCCCGTTCAAAGGGCCTTGGACGAGGAGGCTTATGAGGAGCTTGTTCGAGACAAGCCGAGCAAGGAGAACTTGTTGTGTCGTAAGGGACTTTTGATTGCCGAGGTAACTATCTCGTATCCTTAGTCTCGTTGATCTCGTAACTTTATACTTGATAAGATATCTGACATTGATTTATCTTGCAGCTTGCTACTGTCACGGCCTATGAGAACGTCTTGTCCAAGAATACGGACAAGCAGTTGTATGAAGCTAGGGCTGCCCAGAAGAAGGGTGAGATCGAGAAGGCTGCTTTGGTCGGGCTACTGAAAGCCAAGGATGCGAAGCTCGAGGAGGCTCAGGCCAAGGTAGATGCCGAGATAATGAGGGCCGAGGAGGCTCGCGGGCAAGCCCAGGAGGCCCGCGTGCAAGTCGAGGAAGCCCTTCGGCAAAAGAACTCCGAGCTGGCTGAGCTGGAAAAGCTCAAGGCCGAGGTCCAGGTGAGGGCCGAGGAGGCCGAGGCTAAGTGTCGGGGTTTTGAAGCCACCCTTCCTTCTAGGGAAGAGGAAGCCGTGGCACGTTTTAAGGCCAGCCGGGCTTTCCAAGATGCCGTGGATGCGAAGACGGCCACCATGTTCGAGGACGGCTACCTTCACCTGGCTCGTCGTCTATTGGATGATTCTTCCACTGGTTTGGATGTGAATAAAGTTGCTCGGCTGATCAGCCAGGATCAGTTCGACAAGGAAGCTAGGGCCCTTCACCACCTTGTTCCCTTCTCTCAGTACAACTTGGACATTATGGCCAGGGAAGATGCCCGGGCTGGCCGAGAGGCTTGGGTGCCCCCGTCTGTTGATCCCGACAATCTCCAAGCCTTGGTGGAGGCTATTGAAGATGAGGGGATGGAAGTCGAGGCCGAGGGAGGAGATGCCGAGGAGGCTGATGCATGAACTGAACAAACTATCCCTCCTCCCCCTGATGCCGCCACAGAGGATTTCCTGGAGAAACCTTTTGATGATGTACAACAGACTTAGGATTTTTTCTTTTTCTTTTCCTTTTGTTGTAATTGTTGGTAGGACTTGTACTTTCCCTTTGAATATTAATGAAAAGTCCTTTTGTTTCAATTCATGTTGTGTTGCTTTGATGAATTATTTGCATGCTTGTTTGTTGGTTATGTACAAATATAAGACTTGTTGTTGGGAGGAATTCGAGGAAGGTCCCTCGTCCCCCGGTTATGAAGTGAGTCGTTAGGCCGAGGTAGAGTCCGTCGGTCCTGACTACATTTTAAGTCATATAAGCTGAGGAAGGGGCTCCTCGGCTTTGACTGTTGGGTGTTTTCTTCTTTTTCGTCTCCTTATGCCGAGGAAGATGACTTGTGCACAGGTTTCGGACGTGATGCCTGTTAGTCATAGTGACAAGGTGTGTTTCCTTGTATTGACGTGAGGCAAGTCAATAGGCCAAGGAGAAGTCCTTGGTCTTGACTGTTTGAACCTTGTAATCCTTGAATCGAGGCGAACCCTCGTCAGGATGTAAGGTAAGCCAGCATGTCGAGGGAGGATCCTCGTGTTGGCTGTTAGGAGCCTATAGTCATTGAGTCGAGGTGTGTAGACACCCCATTCTGAACCCATAATTACATGATTACACTACTCTTCATCTCTCTTTTATGTTTTGATGAAAGCATATCAGTTTCGTCATGTTTCGTTAAGTTTCTAACTAACCTCGTTAGTTTTGGACCTAACTGACTAACAAAACAACTGAAGAGGACAAAATAGTCATCAGACTAGTTATCTCGCACGAGATATCATATCTCGCACGAGATATCCCCTCGACAGGATGTGCAGAAATCACTCTCCTTCTCCGTTTCAAACTCTCTTTTTGGATAAAACCTTATCAATTCGGGTATCCAATCGGGCGAGTTCTGGAACCTTCCTAGGGGATTTTACCTCTCCACCTTCACCTCTCCTACCTCCTATAAATACTGGATGACTTTCAGTGTTTCGGAGGTCGACAATTCTGATCCTTGATCAAGAAAACACACAACACACACAATTTGTTGGTTTCTTTCCACGAAAGACTCCTTCAAATCACTCACAAACAACTCCTAAATTCGTCCTTCAACCACGTTGATTGACGAACATCGAAGCCCGAATCAAAGGACCAAGGCGAAGCTCCGTCCGCATCAAGATCCAAATCAAGGATCGAGGCGAAGCTCTGTCCGTATCAAGTTTCAACTCTAAACTTGAGTCGAAACTCTGTCTGAATCTCTCCTCAAAAGGTAATCATCCTTTAAACTTTCGTTTCTCTTCTCAACCCCTCTATTGATTTTAGAGTAGTGTAATCCTATCAAAAGGATTAGCCTAGAGTCCCTTCAGTCAATGAAGGCGATCTCGAAGCATACAATCCGACATTCCTAATCAAGAAATTGATTAGGATTTATTTGTTCTTCTTTAATTATTTTATTAAAAAGATTGAAAACCTCTCTTTTCTTTAGCAAGACCGATCTCCAGATTGGGTGAAATGGATGCCTTCTAAACCTACCCATTTCATAACCTAAGCCCCGAACCCAAATCTCTTTCAAAATGGTTTTCCTATGTTTCCAATCGAATAATATAGGTGGCGACTCAAAAAGATGAAAAGATGAAATTTTCTCACAACGCTACAGTGGCGACTCCGCTGAGGACTGAAAATTAAGAGGCTTAAACTTGCGTCAAAATTAAAAGAGAGGTTTTTCAATCTATTTTGTAAAATTCGAATTTTTTCTGTTCTCAGATGGGAGATATCTCGCACGAGATATCATTATCTCGCGCGAGATAGGGCTTCCAGTCTGGTTGTTTTTTGGTTTCTCCTGTTTCGCTCGTAATCCAAGAAGAGAGCCGAACATGCAAGGGGGATCCCAAAATTCATTATCTGCAGAGTTCCTGCATCTTAAGGCCTCCCTTAAGGTGTAGAACTCGGACCTTTATTTTCCTTAAATAATTGATTATTATTTATGAACTGCGTGTGATTGGGTTTTATTTAATTAAAGTCCGGTCCATTGGGAATTCGGGAGTTGTAAATTAAATTATTTATCTCTCTTTATCTCTTTTTATGTGGAACTACGACGGCCTGAGTCTTCCTAGATTGGGAGAAACGTAGGCAACCACTTGGTGCGGCCACTATCTGTTTTCTCTTTTGACTTTCAAAAAAAAATAAAACTTTCTATTTTACTCTATCACCTAGATTGACTCTCACACACGCACACTCATATTATATCTGTCATTGCACTACATACCCTCTATAAACCCGGGACCCACACTAAGGACGGATGACGGTAACCACCTAGTTGCCGGTCTCTCCGAAGTTGGATCATCCCACTCCGCGTATTCAATCCACCTAGATTGTCATATCGCGGGGAGCCTAGCCTTCCAGCCCTGCATCGCCACATATCATGTAGATTGTCCTTTTTAGGAACACTCCGTGACCGGTCGGTTTTGACTTGGTAATCTTTCTTGTCTTTGACAAAAATAAAGTTAATGTAAAATTGACTATCGAGAAAGGATTCGAAAAAGTCCCTTCGGAAAAAGAAAAAGTCCCTTCGGAAATGTCCCTTCGGAATGACCCTTTCGGAAGTCCCTTTAAAAAAAATCCTTCCGGTCAATTTTACGTGGCTTTACTTTTCAAAGAATGGTCAATTACCGAGTCCCTAGGTTTGGTTCGAATTACGTACGCCTGCAAGTTTTGCCTAGGATGCTAGATAGAAAACGGATCTTTGTCCGTCCGACCATGAATTTAGGAAATAAAAAGGAATAAAATCCATCTCTCCGAATGGTTATCTCGTGCGAGATTACCTAGTCTCGCGCGAGATATTATTTGCAGAATCTGTGTTTGTAATTGATGATCGATGTGCGCTCCCTCCTTGAGTCAAAACTCCGTCTCTAATAAAAATAAAAACTTCAAAAAAATCACTCGTGAGGTAATTTTAACCATCATCCTTTTCTCCATCTAGGATCGTTTGGGGCTAATATTCTAAAAGACGTTTCGTTGGGATATCTAGTTCATCTCTAAGTCCGTCAAGCTCCCTTACCTCTCCAACGGTAGCGTATCAATTTCCTTCCGACACGATGAATTCCGAAGCACTCAAGAAGGAAATGGAGGATCAAAGGATTCGATATGAAGAAATGCTACAAGCCCAAGCCGATGAAATGGAGGCCCGATTA
The DNA here is from genome assembly GCA_022495995.1 of Adenophora triphylla var. japonica. Taxonomy (NCBI): domain Eukaryota; kingdom Viridiplantae; phylum Streptophyta; class Magnoliopsida; order Asterales; family Campanulaceae; genus Adenophora; species Adenophora triphylla. Next base: position 84,481 of record JAFEMH010004114.1, on the reverse strand, counting down.
GAACTTGAAAGGAGAATCCAAGCTGGGGAAATGAAAGCCATGGTTGACGAACTCCAAGCCATGAAACTAAAAGTGGTCGAATTAAGCTCAAAGAAGAAAGAGAATGAGACCTCTTCCGATGATGAAGTATCATACACTAAGAAGGCTAAAAGACACCGCAAGCACAAGAAAAGGGTGTATGAGTCTAGCTCATCATCTTCCTCCTCTGACAACGAGAGTTATGCTTCCAAGAAAGAAAGCAAGGACGAACCTCTTACCATGGCAATGCTAGAAAAGAAACTTGCATCCCTCGATGTGAGTAAGGGAGCCTCGCTCTCTATTGACTATGACACTCTTCGTCAATCCATGTCAAAGCTTCCTAGAAAGTACAAGACACCCGACATTGCAAAATTCAATGGCACTACCTGTCCCAAATCACATTTGGAGACCTATTCTTGGGCCATGCTACCTATGGGTGTTGATGACAACCTACTAGCCCAATGCTTTCCACAAACTCTCGATGGTGCCGCTAGAGATTGGTACATGAATCTTCCCCTCTCTACAAGGCTCGATTGGCCACTTGCTAGTCGTACCTTCCAAAAACAATATGAGGACAACTCCACTTACCGCACCACTAGGAGAGACCTTGAGCAAACCAAGCAACTTCCGAATGAATCATTCGCAGACTTCGTCAAGAGATGGAGGACCAAACGGCGAAATCGTTGATAGGCCAAGCCTAGACGAACAAATTCATATCCTACTTCAATGTCTCCGCGAAGAGTACCAAGAGAAGCTTGCCGGCAATTACTTCCCAAGTTTCCTCGAGCTCCATAAATCGGGCCTTAGAATTGATGAATTGATCCTTCTTAGAAAGAATTCAGAAAAGGAGAATCATCCAACAAAGGGGAGCACCGGTCGTACCTATCATGATTTTGGTGGGGCTACTCTTAAGGAAATGTTCGATGATCTAGTAGGCCAAGGAAAACTGAAGCCAATGGAAGACTATCATCCTAAGAAAATGAGAGAAGATCGGGACCACGACAAATTTTGCGATTACCATCAGTTTAGTGGTCATGACACCAACAATTGCTACAACTTGAGGGATGCAATCCAAGACTTGTATGAAGCCGGCAAGATCAACTGAAGCATCACCACCTTGGGGCTCCGATTGTCCTCTCCCTTTTTCCTTTGAAATAAAGAAAGAAAAAAAAAAAAAAAAAAAGAAAAAAATATAGATTAGGTCAACTTCCTAGTATGTTCTCGAAGAGTCGTTATGTCATTCTAGTCCATCTCTATCCTCTCTAGTTTGTGTCAAGTAAACTATCGAGTCTATTTCGAATTTTCTTATCAATAAAAGTTATCTCTTTATCCTAAACACTTTCCCAAGAGTTGTTCTTCTTTATGAGTATCATTTGATCTATGTTGAATAGTGGACCCTCATTCCTTAAATCATCACGAAAGATAGAAGCTTCTAAACAAGTTTGAAATGAAAACTATCCTTAGAAGGCTTAAGGCTAAACATTACTCATGTTGAAAGTCGAAGATCAACAAACGAAGGAAGCCAAAGGCGCTGCTATCAACATTCATCCCAAGAAAAGTGGGGCTACTCAATTCAAGGCTTTGAGAGTACAAAAATAAAAAGCTCGCTAGGTCGAAACTCCTCAAATCGTCCTAGGCAAAAATAGAGCATCATCAAAAAAAAAAAAAAAAAGAGAAAAACTCTCGAAGCCTTCATCGCCCCACAACAAGGATGAAATTTCAACAAAGGCAAGAAGGACTCTCCCGCAAAGAAGAAGAGTCAAGTGATATCAATGAAGAAAAGAGGATCCCTCAACATCCTCTTACAATGAAGCCCGAATGGCAACGCAAATGAAGAAGACTTTCAACATCAATCCATAAAGAGAAATGTTTAGCCTTAATTCATACTAATGATTGGCTTTCTTTTCAAATTCGTTAAGAAATTTCTAGATGATGCAAGGTCCATTAAAAGTAGAGCAACTTTTCTAGACCTTTGAGCCATATAGCGTTCTTTGTTGAGTCTAGGGGCTTCCTCTTAGCCATTCTCATACACACTCTTGAAATCCAAGCATCAAAACTGGGGCTTCCTAACCTTTCCTCCCCCAGTCAATCCCTACTCAAACTCTCGAGAGTAATCAAATCTGCATTAGGGGCTTTCCTCTTCGTTTCTCACTCTCATCATTAGAGAATACACTCTCCAAAAGAGTCAATGCTTGGATCATCTTCCAAAAAATAGAGTCCGTCTCTCCTCAACTAAACTTGAGATCTCATCTTTTTCCTTAATGATATTCTTCCAACTGAGTTCTCTTCGAGTAAACATGCTTTTCCAAAAAAAATGGCTCGCTAGGTTGAAAACTCGTAAAGAGCGGCCTAGGCAAAAGTTAGAGCATAAAAACAAAAGACGCAAAAGAAATGCCCGCTAGATTGAAAACCCGAAAGGGCGGTCTAGGCAAAAACCAGGGTGCGTCACAAAAAAAATCAAAGGGGAAAAGGAGGGGATCCTTCTTCAATTCACGCAGCCTCACAAGCATGTTCGCGAGGTCGTCTGCAGCATACAAAAAGTCTTGGGGCTTAGTGTCAAGAGAAGCCTTTGGAAAATGCGTGCTTTGGATTAGGCACCATAAGTTCTACATAGCAAAATCCATTGGAGTGGTATAGACCTTGGTCAGTCAATGATCATCACATGAGAAACTTGGGGCTTGACGATGAAAAAGTCCTGCGACAACAGAAAATTCTTGAAGTATCCTGAACCTTAGTGTTGAACTTGGGTTATCTCAACGGAATCCTATTAGACGATTGTCTCATTCGATCTTTAGATGAACCTCACGAGTTGGTCTTCAAAACCAAAATCTAAATCACAAACAATTTTCAATCCTCACATAATAGAACTCATTCTCCCCGCTGATTCTTGGAGTCGAGTGCACATTGATCGTCTTGAACAAACAAATGCTTAAGTGAATGTATGTTGTTATGCAAATGCTTTCACTAACCCTCTTGCAGGAATTAAAATGCGTAAGGCACGTCAAGTGCCTACTTTCAAGAACTAGATCAAACATGTTGAGTGTTTGAATTTCGCTTACCATCTACCAATGCATCCAAATTAAGTGCGTCGAGCATATCTTAAAGCGTCAAGCAACCGTTGCGTCAAGCAACCATTGCGTCAAGCAACCATAGCGTTAAGCTACCATTGCATCAAGCATCCATCGCGTCAAGCATCCATTGCGTCAAGCAACCATTGCGTCAAGCATCCATAGCGTCAAGCAACCATCGCGTCGAGCATCCATTGCGTCAAGCAACCATCACGTCAAACATCCATCACGTCAAGTGCCATGCGTCAAGCATCCATCACGTCAAGTGCCATGCGTCAAGCATATTCCAACAAAAAGCCCGATTCAGCGCCCTTACAGGTGGATCATCATCAAATAGATGTGTCAAGCATCTAGGGTAAGTATGTCAAGTACTCACCAACAAAAGCCCGATTCAGCGCCCTTACAGGTGGATCGTCATCAAATAGATGTGTCAAGCATCTAGGGTAAGTATGTCAAGTACTCACCAACAAAAGCCCGATTCAGCGCCCTTACAGGTGGATCGTCATCAAGTAGGTGTGTCAAGCATCTACAAGTAGTATGTCGAGTACTACTCAACAAAAGCTCGGTCTTGAATCGCCAGGATCGTCACCAAGTAGGTGTGTCAAGCATCTACAAGTAGTATGTCGAGAACTACTCAATAAAAGCTCGGTCTTGAATCGCCAGGATCGTCACCAAGTAGGTGTGTCAAGCATCTACAAGTAGTATGTCGAGTACTACTCAACAAAAGCCCGGTCTTGAATCGCCAAGATCGTCACCTCACTTCAAAAAAACAGGTATCTTCAGAATTGGGTCATGATTTGATTCCTCAGTATGGATTTGCCTTTTCAAAAATAAAATCTCCTCGATTTTCAAAAAAAAATGATTTTCAAAATACCTAAAGCAACCTTTTCGTGTTTTGGAGTCGAACTACGTTTTGGTCGATTCTCCGATAGAGATACGTAGGCAGCCGTGCGGCACGACCATCCCAGTGTTCAGAATGATGTCTTTTCTATCGACGACACTTCTTCTTTCATAAGACCTGTCGCCGAGGGGCTCTGTAGACACCCCATTCTGAACCCATAATTACATGATTACACTACTCTTCATCTCTCTTTTATGTTTTGATGAAAGCATATCAGTTTCGTCATGTTTCGTTAAGTTTCTAACTAACCTCGTTAGTTTTGGACCTAACTGACTAACGAAACAGCGAAGAGGACAAAATAGTCATCGAGACTAGTTATCTCGCACGAGATATCATATCTCGCGCGAGATATCCCTCGACAGGATGTGCGTAAATCACTCTCCTTCTCCGTTTCAAACTCTCTTTTTGGATAAAACCTTATCAATTCGGGTATCCAATCGGGCGAGTTCTGGAACCTTCCTAGGGGATTTTACCTCTCCACCTTCACCTCTCCTACCTCCTATAAATACTGGATGACTTTCAGTGTTTCGGAGGTCCACAATTCTGATCCTTGATCAAGAAAACACACAACACACACAATTTGTTGGTTTCTTTCCACGAAAGACTCCTTCAAATCACTCACAAACAACTCCTAAATTCGTCCTTCAACCACGTTGATTGACGAACATCAAAGCCCGAATCAAAGGACCAAGGCGAAGCTCCGTCCGCATCAAGATCCAAATCAAGGATCGAGGCGAAGCTCTGTCCGTATCAAGTTTCAACTCTAAACTTGAGTCGAAACTCTGTCCGAATCTCTCCTCAAAAGGTAATCATCCTTTAAACTTTCGTTTCTCTTCTCAACCCCTCTATTGATTTTAGAGTAGTGTAATCCTATCAAAAGGATTAGCCTAGAGTCCCTTCAGTCAATGAAGGCGATCTCGAAGCATACAATCCGACATTCCTAATCAAGAAATTGATTAGGATTTATTTGTTCTTCTTTAATTATTTTATTAAAAAGATTGAAAACCTCTCTTTTCTTTAGCAAGACCGATCTCCAGATTGGGTGAAATGGATGCCTTCTAAACCTACCCATTTCATAACCTAAGCCCCGAACCCAAATCTCTTTCAAAATGATTTTCCTATGTTTCCAATCGAATAATATAGGTGGCGACTCAAAAAGATGAAAAGATGAAATTTTCTCACAACGCTACAAGGTGGACCCTCGTCAAGACGTAAGGCACGTGCTTTGAAGAGTCGGGGATAAGATCCTCGTATTCTGGTGTTTGTGTTTGGAGTTGATAGTTGCCTTGCATGTCGGAAGAAGTTGCTTTCATAAACTGAAAAGTGATTACATCGAACTGCAATCCTATCAAACTAAGAAGTAAAAGACTGAAAATGGGAAACTAATCTATTACAAAATGAACTAGACTAATGATAATATTTTCGAAGATTGTCGAAATGCCATGGATGCTTGAGATCCTTCCCCTCCTTAGTCTTCAATCTGTAGGTCCCCTCTCGAATGACTTGAGTGATGATATAGGGACCTTCCCAATTTGGGGAAAGCTTATTTTGTTCTGCCTTTTGACCAGTTGCTTCAATTTTTCTAAGTACCCAATCGCCTACTTGGAATACTCTTCTGATGACTCTCTTGTCATGATATGCCTTGGTCCTTTGTTTGTAGTTCACCATCCTCATCTGCGCAGCTAGTCGTTTTTCATCTATCACGTCTAGGTCTAGGAGCCTATTGACCTTGTTGACTTGCTCATCATAATGGGAGTTTCTCACAGTGGGGATGGCCATTTCAGCTGGTGCCATAGCCTCAGAACCGAAGGTTAGTGCGAATGGGGTTTCCCCGGTTGGCCCCCGGGTGGTTGTGCGAACAGCCCATAAAGCTAGGGGAAGTTCGTCCAACCATCTGCCCTCGCGTCCCTCAAGGTTCTTAGTAAGGGCTGTTAGGACTAGTTTATTGGCAGCCCCTGCTTGACCATTGCCTTGGGGTCTGCTGACTGATGACCAGTGTTCTAAATGACCCCGCCTAAGGGTGCCTAGACCCTGCCTAGGCGCTAGGCCCCTTTCCAACGCCTAGTTCTAAGCCCCACCTAGGTCCCGACTAATCCCGATTAATTCCGACTAGTCCCCACCTAGGCACTAGGCCCGGCTCCGCCGCCTAGCATCCGCCTAGCGCTTTTTAGAACCTTGCTGATGACTTTGCGTGGCGGACTTTAACTCTTCCCAATTCTGTTGTAAATGCCGTTGAAAATTGGAGTCCATGATCAGAGACAATTGTGTGGGGGAGGCCAAATCGACACCAGATGTAGTCGTGGACAAAGTTGATTGTGTTCTCTTCTGTTATCTTGGCTAATGCCTTGGCTTCTATCCACTTGGAGAAGTAATCAACAGCTACTATCACGTACTTGCAATTACCTCGGGCGGGAGGGAAGGGTCCGATGATGTCGATCCCCCACATATCAAATGGCCACGTAGGTATTACAAGTGTCTTCTCAACTGCCGGTAGTCTAGGAATATAGGAGAATCTCTGGCACTTGTCACACTTTCTAACATAGGCGTGCGCGTCCTCCCTTAGGTTTGGCTAATAGTAACATAGTGAGATGATCTTGTCAGCTAAGGTTCTGGCCCCCGGGTGTCCGCCGCAAACACCTTCATGTACTTCTGCCAAGAGATTCTCAATTTCCTTGGGATAGACACACCTTAGCAGGGGCTTGGTGAAAGATCTTCGGTAGAGGACTTCGCTCATCACAACGAACCTTGGTGACCTCTTTTTGATAAGTTTGGCTTGTGCTTCATCTTTCGGAAGTTGGCCCTTCTCGATGTAGTCCATGTAGTTATCGATCCAGTATCTCTCCTCTCCATCTAGGAGCATGATTTGTAATCTTTCATACGCAGGTTCCTCACCAAAAACTACGTATGGATTGGTCTTAGACTTAGACACATCCATAGTCGCTAGTTTAGATAGAACGTCTGCGATTTGATTGTCTTCCCTGCCAATTTTTTTGAGTTCAAAAATTCCATCTTCTTTGTCATGTCTAGGACCAGATCTCTATATTTGGTAAGGGTGGGGTCTTGGGTGTTATACTCTCCCTTTACTTGTTTGACAACTAGTTGGGAGTCACAGAATGCTGCCACCTTGGTTGCTCCGTAGAAGGAAGCTAACTCGATACCAAATATTAGAGCTTCGTATTCAGCTTGATTGTTGGAGGCAGGGAACTTGAATCGGATGATGTCTTGCATGGTGTACTCTCCTTCCGGGCTCGCTAGTACAACTCCAGCTCCGCTTCTTTCCTTTATAGCTGATCCGTCCGTGTACAAGATCCAGCAGTTGGATGGGAGTTTGATGGGAGACTCTTCCTCTTCCGCAGTATTTTGCTTACGGGAGGTGGGGAGGTGCTCACCCATAAAGGCGGTCTCAACCATGAAGTCAACCAAAGGCTATGCCAAGAGGGTCTTCCTAGGTTGGTAAGTGATATCAAACTCAGTAAGAGCGATTGACCAATTTAGGAGACGTCATGTAGGATCTTCTTCAATGGTTCATTGGTGTAAACAGTGATAGGATGCGCAGAAAAGTAGGCACGTAGTTTCCTTGAGGCAATAACTAGTGCGTACGCTATCTTTTCCATGTTGAAATATCTGCTTTCCACGTCAGATAATGCCTAGGAGACATAGTAGACGGGCTTCTGCGTTCCTTCTTCATTCCGAACTAGAACTGCTGCGACTGTGTGATCAGTGGCGGCTAGGAATACATACAGCATCTCACCGGTAATCGGACTGCTAAGTAAGGGAGGGGAACCCAAGTACTCCTTCAACCGGAGGAATGCTTCGGAGCATTCCGGAGTCCAAGAGAAGCTCTTGATACCCTTCAAAACCTTTAAGAAAGGCAATGATTTTTTGGCGGATTTGGCTATGAATCTTCCCAGTGCCGCTATTCTTCCATTTAATCTTTGAACCTCCTTGATGTTGGTAGGTTCCTTCATGTCAATTAGTGCCTTGATTTTCTCGGGGTTCACCTCAATTCCCCTTTGTGATACCATGAAGCCCAGGAACTTTCCAGCTGTCACCCCAAATACACAATTACTTGGGTTTAGCTTCATGTTGTTGGCTCGGAGATTGTTTATTGTCTCTTCCAAGTCAGGGGTGTGACTGCCCTCCTTGGTCTTAATGACCATATCATCGAAAAATTCCATCTTCTTTGTCATGTCTAGGACCAGATCTCTATATTTGGTAAGGGTGGGGTCTTGGGTGTTATACTCTCCCTTTACTTGTTTGACAACTAGTTGGGAGTCACAGAATGCCGCCACCTTGGTTGCTCCGTAGAAGGAAGCTAACTCGATACCAAATATTAGAGCTTCGTATTCAGCTTGATTGTTGGAGGCAGGGAACTTGAATTGGATGATGTCTTGCATGGTGTACTCTCCTTCCGGGCTCGCTAGTACAACTCCAGCTCCGCTTCTTTCCTTTGTATCTGATCCGTCCGTGTACAAGATAGCAGTTGGATGGGAGTTCGATGGGAGACTCTTCCTCTTCCGCAGTATTTTGCTTACGGGAGGTTGGGAGGTGCTCACCCATAAAGGCGGTCTCAACCATGAAGTCAACCAAAGGCTGTGCCAAGAGGGTCTTCCTTGGTTGGTAAGTGATATCAAACACAGTAAGAGCGATTGACCAATTTAGGAGACGTCCGGAGCCGTCCATCTTATGTAGGATCTCTTCAATGGTTCATTGGTGTAAACACTGATAGGATGCGCAGAAAAGTAGGCACGTAGTTTTCTTGAGGCAATAACTAGTGCGTATGCTATCTTTTCCACGTTGAAATATCTGCTTTCCACGTCAGATAATGCCTTAGAGACATAGTAGACGGGCTTTTGCGTTCCTTCTTCATTCCGAACTAGAACAGCTGCGACTGCGTGATCAGTGGCGGCTAGAAATACATCTGACATCTCACGTGTCGGATTGCTAAAGCGGGGAGGGAACCCAAGTACTCCTTCAACCGGAGGAATGCTTCGGAGCATTCGGGAGTCCAGGAGAAGCTCTTGGTACCCTTCAAAACCTTGAAGCAAGGCAATGAATTTTTGGCGGATTTGGCTATGAATCTTCCCAGTGTCGCTATTCTTCCATTTAATCACTACAAGAAACATTAGTATTAGGGTCGGCGCTTTCCCGTCCTAAAAGGGCATATTCCCGTCCTTAATACTATTAGGGTCGGCCTTTAGGACGGGAAACGAGGGTCCTAAATAACATGCGACTCTAAAAGTTTTAGGACCCCCGTCACCGTCCTAAATACCATATTTAGGTCGGGATTTAGCCGACCCTAATAATTTTTTTATTTTTATTTTTTTCGGGAAATTTTTGGAGCCAAATAGTTTTTGGTACCGGTTATTAGGGACGAGGTTGCCGACCCTAATAATATTTGGCGCCAAACATTTTTTGGGGGGAAATTATTAGGGACCATGCCGCCCGACCCAAATATATTTTTGGGGCAAAATCACATTTTTTGTGGGAAAGAAATAACGTCGGATATAGATGACCCAAATAAATTTTGATGTCAAAATGTGAATATTTACCATTAATTATCAAACAATACTAATCTTCTACTAATTATATATATACACCACCACACATGTATACATTATACATGTAAATCATGAGAAACTAATGCTCAAGAATAAACCTACTTCATTCTTCTTGTAACGTATCCCTTCACTACGCCAAGACACAGCATTCGTCACAGCCATGGGAGGCCTCTGTGAAACTTCCATTCTATAAGCATCAGTCTTGATAAACTCAGTAAGAATCTTTGCTTCGGTGTATTGAGGATAGCCAAAATCCATCATTTCGTCAAGCAACTCATACTGCGAACAGCTTCAAGAATCAGCTAGTAGGCATTTGACGTGTATTCTTAACTGTTTCCAAAATCACCCAACTAAAAAGGCAAGAAAGGAATTATAAATCATCATACCACTACAACAAAATTATCTCGTAGTGATTCCTCTTCTAGCTCCTCAAAATAATGTTTAAATACCTGCCATGAGAAAAGAAGGAAAAAGAACAGCTCATAAGCAATTATTCAAATCAAATAATCCAATTAATGAGTCAAACTGCCTAAATTTTCCTCCATAGTCTGAGCCACAAAAGATCCCATTTCCTAATTTTGCTTGACATATAAAGAGTCTATTTTTGTATAAAGCTATTGATATCCACTACATTTCCAGCTTAATTTTACTTTGCAAAAATATACACCGTTCTTATGTTGCATGTGAAAAATGTGGTGTAGTACAACTTAGAGAGAAAATTGAAAATGAAAAACCAATACTACAAAGTTTGAACTTCAAAACAGCGTTTTGGGATTTTACGGAGTATTACTTTTTATACTATCCACCCTGCAACTGAAGTCTGAACTATGAGTACATATATTTCATATGATGCATAAGGGAGGATTTATTTGGATGAAAAATGGAAACTTAGAGCTATTCAAATGCAAATCTTTTTTTTTTTTTAAGAAAAGCTGAAAATGAAAGTGAGATTTTTTTTTGTAGGGGGAAGAGAACCTACAAACTACAATTGATTAATGATAGGTTGTCATGCAAGTGTATTAGGATAGTTTGACTATTCTTTCAGAACATACACTAATTTCAACGTAAATCATACATGTCCAATTAATCAGACAAATTCAATTCAAACTAAAGGGAATCAGTGAAAGCAGATAACATTGATTACCAATGATACTTACATCAACTACACGGTGGAGAAATAGGAGAAGGCTAGCGGCATTACAGTTCTGCCTCGACGCAGTCATTAGATACACATTGTTGTGCTGTATAAACATGTAGGTCACGCCATTATCGTACACAACTGGATCATGAGAATCCGGATCCCCCTAATATCAGAGCAACAAAAGCCAACAACAAATCATCAATTACTAAGCACAAATACTCCATAAGGAACGAACATATTTGCATCTTGAACTAATGCCCCAATTCTCACTTGCATGTTAATGTTTCTACTCTGTGCCATTCCAACTGCCCAAATGAATCGCTTTACTTTAAGAGGTACACCAAAATGCTGAAAACAGAAGCATGTTCAGATAGTGGACAAAGAGCTCGTGTGCGTAAGTTAAAATTCATAAAGGACGGTAGAGTTTGTACTAGCAATATTAGAGAAACAATGCTAGATACCAAATTTTTCTCCCAAAATACGAGGGCCCATTTTTGCTGATCTTTCATGGTCGAAGCAAGATCCTCATCGTGTAGCTCGTTAAGGTCCTCCTATAGAATATACAGAGGAACAATGGCTGCTGACAACGAACAATAAAAGCAGGTCTCACCGTTATGTGGCTGAATCACCATCTGACTGGGAGCCTTGAGGTGCTGCACCAAATGAACCATTTCCACCAGATAATAGCACAACTAACAAAAGAAAACAAACATGAGCCTTAAGAGTACATATTGCATCAATATGTTTCATCATAATGAGAAAATCAAAGAAAGTAGTGGGGTCATGTACTCCATTCCAGTTTTCCTATTTCATTTATTTATACTCGGTGGAAAATCACATATCATTCCTTAGTTTCATATGTAACATTCTTCAGTATTGAACCCTACCCTCTATCTCATTCAGAGTAGTGGAAATCATTCAACTAAAATATCCAGATTACTTGTCAAGTTGCAGTATGAAAAATATTATTTAGCTTCTCCTGAATCATGCTCAAAATTAAGGTAGTAAGCAAAAGCAAAAGCAAAGAAAGTGGGCACAGTGAAGATCCCCAAGTGCCAAAAAATGGAAGAATTAAGAATATAATGCCATACCCTGAGAAGAATACTGGTTCTGCGTAAAAGGCTGCTGAGCTGATGGCTTCTTGGGGGTTGCAACGCCAATGCGCATGGGCGTACTAGAACAATAAACGCCATTCATTTCATTCATAGCTCTTGTCCTCTCATTTTCATCCCCAAACCTAACAAATCCATAGCTTTTGGAACGTAAAGTATTTGCATCAACACTATTTAACAATACATCACATTACTACACAATGCACTAACACTATTTAACAGTACATAAAATGACATTTCAAAGTTCTTTCATCCCATATATATTTTAAACTGCACACAAACTAGAACATTTTGAAGTACAAGTAAGAACAACATTGTGCTTTCAGAAAGTGACAAGTGTTTGAAAAAATAACGGAGATTTATAGATTAAATATAGAAATCTGACTATTTGCAATAAGGGGAAAGAACACATCATGCCAAAGATACCATGAATCTAGAAGCAGGAAACAGTGACAAAATTCTAGGTAGTGGAACCTGATAACCCTCCTAATTTGTTACAATTCTCCTTATGATCGTGCTAGTAGTGATATCCAGAGGGCTTTCCAGCACTTTACATATACCCATACTCGTTGGAATATCATATGGATTGCGCTTCTCCTGTTAAATGAACAATATGTCAGCAGCGATGCTGAAAGATATTCACCTCACAGTTATAAAAGTTCATACAAACAATGCAATCAGCAACGAAATGATATATAATCGGTTGTTATAAATTTGGTAACCTATTTATATTTATTGGGCTTTATGATTCTTTGAATACTTTTCGGCACTTAAGAATCACATGAAATTATCTCCATGATGTCATACTGACAGATAAAGCTTATCAAAATAGTACTCCCATTGTCCCTAAATGAACGTCGAAAAAAGTTTCAAATTTGCTCTTGATCAAGAGCAAATTTGATTTTTTTTCGACATTCATTTAGGGACAGAGGAAGTGATTAAAAAGTTAGGCACCAAACTAATTTTCTCGCAGTATCATTTGGAGAAACTACCCGCATAAATACTTGGTGCCCAAACAAATGGGATACAAAAAAAGCATTTGTAGCAGAATGTAAATGGTAACAAAGACTAAATAAAAGGTCAAAATTCTTTGACTAACTACCTGAAGTAGTACTACTTCGTTCAGTTACTTCAAAATCATTTAAGTCCTCCCCTAGCTCCTCCAAGGATCTAGCTAAAGCTTCATCCAAAGCTTCTTGTGAATCAGAACTCCCACCCCTCGGAGATTCAACCCCTTGCCATACTAATGATTGACCCAAGTTACTGCTTTGATTGCCTCGTTCTTGAAATGAACAATAAACACTCCCCTGCAACAGGATACATAAAATTGAATTTCGTTCAACAATTTAGGAGCTTGGAGAATGGAAAACCCCCAACCTGAAATTCAAACTTACCTGTTGCAAAAGGAACTCTTCATAAGTAAGATCTTCATGGTCAGGAACATAATTTTTATAATTCTCAGCAATTTCAGCAGGGATTCCACCATCTAAATAATGGGGACTCATTGATGTTTCAGACAGGACCGAGATGAAATTGAGCTGAACATGATGAGATGATTATAAGTCTTATAACATTCCGAGTAAATAAAGAAAATAACAACAAATAACTAGATAAAAAAAAACTCACCAATCTGAATAGTTACCTGAAATTGATAGGGTTTATGCAATTTTGAGTAGCAACCCATTGAAACTCTTAAGAGAGACAGATAGAGAATATGGAATTACTCTCAACGACCTGAATCGTTGCTTTGACAAATGAGGGCATAGAAATAGAATCACCTTAATACATCATGGGATGAGAGAACATTGTGATTTTAAAATCGTGGAACTAAATAGTGCTTTGAATCGTTAGGGTTTAGGGCCACAGAGGAGAGATCAAGATGAAAAGACACAAGATCTGAATCATTGCCCGAAATTGCTAGGATTTAGAGCCAAATACAGATCCATACGACAGATCTTGAAGAACAAAAGATATTTGCTCAAAATTGATAGGGATTAGGACCAAATATGAAACCTAGTTATACAAAGAGCGAGAGAAAGACGAAGAGGTTAGTGATAATAGGAAGAAGATGGCGTACCTCTTTGCAAATGAATTTTGAATCTCACGACCAAAATAAAATGAACAATATGAAATTGAACGGCATGCTTGAAATTTTTAGGGTTCTGGGCACCGCATTATGATGGAGTGATCGATCGTTTAGAGAGACAAGAAGGTGCGAGAGAGTAGAGGGGGAAGAAGTGGGCGTTAGAATTAGGGAGGGTTTTCCAATTTTTTAATTCATATTTAGCTGATATTACTATTGTGATTTTTTTAAGGACTAACTTCAACGTCCTATAAAGCCCATTACACGAGGGCTGACTTATTTAGTGAGTTATAAGGTCTGCACAAGTTATTGGTCCCAAAATACCTCGTCCCTAAAAATCACTTTTTTTGTAGTGAATGTTTGAACCTTCTTGATGTTCGTAGGTTCCTTCATGTCAATTAGTGCCTTGATTTTCTCGGGGTTCACCTCAATTCCCCTTTGTGATACCATGAAGCCCAGGAACTTTCCAGCTGTCACCCCAAATACACACTTACTTGGGTTTAACTTCATGTTGTTGGCTCGGAGGTTGTTTATTGTCTCTTCCAAGTCAGGGGTGTGACTGCCCTCCTTGGTCTTAATGACAATATCATCGATGTAGGCCTCCATGTTCCGGCCTATTTGTGCGCCAAATACTTGATTCACCATTCGTTGGTACGTGGCACCCGCATTCTTGAGCCCAAAAGGCATCATAACATAGCAATAATTTCCCCCAGGTGTTTGGAAGGCCGTCTTCTCGATGTCCTCTTCCGCCATTTTTTTCTGATGATAGCCTGAATAGGCATCTAGGAAATTGAGTGTTTGGTGTCCAGCAATGGAGTCAACCAACTTGTCGATTCTGGGGAGAGGATAACTGACTTTAGGGCAGGCCTTGTTAAGATCGGTGAAATCGATGCACATTCGCCACTTCCCATTTTGCTTCTTTACCATCACCACATTGGCCAACCATACGGGATACTTTACTTCACGAATGATTCCGGCGCTAATTAATTTTTGCACCTCTTCCTTTATAGCTTCCTCCTTATCTCTTGCGAAATTTCTCCTTGTCTGTGAGATAGTTTTAGCCAATGGATCAACTTCCAAGCGGTGGAGGGCTACTTCCTCATTGATCCCCCTCATGTCTTCGACTCTCCAAGCAAAGACGTCGAGACTGTTTTTTAAGAGGAAGATGATTTCTTCCTTCTCTTCCGAAGATAGCTGGCCCCCGAGTTTGATTTTTTTGCTCAGGATAGTCAGGGTTGATGACTACTACCTCTTCCAGTTCATCCACAGGCTCCATTTCAGGATCGTCTCGAAATTCCAAGGACTCGATAATGATTTCTCTAATTCTCCTACCCTCATTTTCATTCACGTTGAGGCCCTCTTCTTCCATTAGTTCATCGATGTCGAGCGGATTGACCATCCTCAAGTCATGGTTGGCCCCCGAGTTCTGGCCGTTGACGAGAATGGGATCTTTCTCAGAGACAGATGGAACTATGCCTTGGTCAGCTGCAATTTCTAGGACCGTAGGCTCTTCATCTAGGACCTCACGGATACAGCTCACCCTAGAGCTGCTATGGGTGGTTTTTAGAGATTTAGAGATTTTGATATTGTCCTCAGGGGTGTCTATATCCATGCTTTTAGATTTTTTTCGGCTCTTCACGACATGCTCCAAGAAGTCCTTGGCGGTCACCCTCACGCATCCAATTCCAAAACGAGTAGGAAATTTGACTCGTTGGTGAGGAAGGGAGGCGATCAACCCAAGTTTTGCTTGACTTGGAATGCCCAGTATTGCATGATAATCGCTTGTTAGATCCATGACTACGAAGGTGACGGTAGCCGTGGATCGGAAGGGATGTTCGCCAATTTCCAGTTTCACCAGCGGTTCCTTGGCACCAACTTTGTGGTTGGTGAAACCTTCCAACCTTCCGTGATAAGGCTCCATTGCGGTATCTTTCAGGCCCATCTGTTGGAAGGCAGAATAATAATACAGAATATCGCGGGAGACCCTCGTGTCAACAAGTAGTCTTTCAGATTCCACATTATCAATTCGACCCTTTATCACCAAGGGTTGTTCACGGGCAGCACGGCTCCCAGCCAATTCGTTAGGAGAAAAGCTAATCACCTCTTCCGCTTTATGAACCCAAGCAGGAACATGGTATACTTTGCTTAGTTCATGGATTTGGTTCCTTAGCTGTCTAGTTGAGACTGTCTCTTCTCGGATTACATGCAGCTTGGCCCTAGGAGGCCTTTGTTCTCCATCTTTGCTCTTATCATCATCTTCACTTTCCTCTTCCTTCCGTTTTCGCTTGCCATCTTTCTTCATGACATAGCGATCTAGCTTTCCCTCGTCAACCCACCTTTGGATCATTTTCTTGAGGGCGTAACAACCTTCAGTATTGTGACCATGGTCCTTGTGGAAATCACAGAATTTGGAAGTGTCACGAGGGAATTTTGGTTTATTGCTCAGCGGATGGGGTGGGGGAAGGTTAACTAGCTGCATGATCTCTGTGATGGGTTTGGTAAGAGGGGTAAATACCTCGGGTTTTTCAGTGCTTCTTGTTCTATTCTTCCCTTTGGATCCCTTACCATTCCCATTGTCATTGTGGCGAGTGCCAGCCACTTCTGGTTCCGCCTTGTCAGATCCCCTTTTCTTGCTTTATCCTCAGCCATGGCAATGGCGTAAGCCACTTTGTACAATTCAGCCTTGGATTTAGGTTCTCGAGTGGAGAGTTCATAGATGAGGGGACCGGATCTCAATCCGGAATTAAAACAAACAATAACCTCCCTGTCAGTGAGGCTTTCTTCCACTTGTTCCGCCATTTTACGGAATCGATTGTAGTAACTGAGGGAGGTTTCATTCTTCGATTGTTCAATGTTGGCAAGGTCAGTCAACCTCATCTTCCTCCTTCCAGCCGTGGCAAAGTGGTCCAAGAACATTCTCCTCATGCCCCTCCAGCTATCGATGCAACCTTTTTTCAGCTCACGAAACCAGGTCAAGGCTGTTCCGAAGAAGGTGCTCGCGAAAGCTTTACAGAGCATGTCATCAGCTTTGGTGAGGAGGTTCTTGGTTTATTCGAAACTTTGTACGTGGTCCTTCGCGTCTGTGGTTCCGTTGTACTTTTCAAAACTCGGGACCTTAAAGTGGGGATTTGGTGGAGCATCAGTTATCCTCTGGGAGAACGGACGAGTGGACCAATCGTAGTCATCATTATCAACCTTTTTTCCCATCTCCATGTCATCATGTCTCTGTTTCAGGAGTTCCCATTGTCTGGCGTCTACTCCCTTATCAGTGCTAGAGTGAGTGCTGCGTTGGGAGCTACGGGTTGACTTATCTCTAGGGCGGTCATTCACTCTACTGTGTCCTTCGTCGTTTCGGTGGCTGTCACGTTGTTTAGATGGTGCTTTATCTTGCCTTTGCTCTAACTCGTGGCCACCAAGTAACATTCTGTATGGCTGGGGGGGTCCTTGGGCGTACAAAATCACAATGACTAGGACGAGGAGAGTCTCTACGAGGACGAGGAGAATCCTGGCGAGGTCGACGGGGTCGAGGTGATCCGGGACGACGAGGTGCCATGACAAGACGAGGAGGGGATAAGCATTTGGTTAGACTGAGCCTCGTCCTTAGGTCCCATGAGTCCACTTCTCGTTCTTTGGAACTCAACTGGCTTCTCAGGTCAACCACCTGGTCTTTCTTCTGATTGTGATGCCGAGGATGGGGAGGATCTCGGAGGGCCTGCTTAGGTTGTACAGCAGGATCGAAGGAAGGACCTCGTCGCTCACCCTGCTCCCTTCCTCGAGAGTTGCCCATCGACGGCCGCATGAATTCAGCCATGGAATCGTCTGGATCCAATTGCAAAAGAGCAGCCTGTGTCTCATACATCCTTTGCAATGTCTCCATCTGTCTATGTAGCAAAGTACGTCGGTCAATGGGCTGAGTGCTTTCTGCTTGGCCGACGTCGGCATTCTTCGTCGCCTTCCTTCCCATTCGTTTCCCTCGAGGACGAGTAGGACGAGGAAGGTTAGCACCTGCTCCCTCGGCAGTTGGCTGCCCCATGGAACGAAGAGTCATGGCGAGGGGAGGTGGTCCTTCGGGCTGAGGTGGAGGAGGAGGAAGCACCTCGGAATTTGGGTTGACCCCGTTCACTTGAGTCTGCTCCTCGGCGGTAACACTTGTAAATCGTCCGTCCTCCATTACAAATCATCAATGTAAAAAACAAATTACCAATCGGACGAATTTTCCAATAATCAAGATTTCCAGCCAAACTTTGGAGCAGAATTCAATACAAATGCTAAATTGCAAATTGCAATTTGACAATGCCAAATTTTCCGGCCAAAACGTTTGTTCCAAGCAAAAACTGGGTAAATTCCGGCTGAATCTGCAGAATCCGGCCAAAATTGGAACAGAGCAAAAATGGAACGGATTCTTCCGTTGAATCAAGAACAAATTCGGCAAGAAATCAGGCTTCACGCGAGCTTTTTCCAGGCCAAACAAAGGGTGTTTGAATCGATTCCCGGCAATGGAACCAATTGATGATGCCAAAATCGTCAAATCAGCCCAAATCCAAGCGATCGTTTGCTCCGGCGATTGCTAGACCTAAAAAAAAGAGAAAACACGTAAACTAAGTTGGGGCTTGACCGGCGAAGGCCCTCCGGTCGGCGTGAGAATAAGTTCACGGTTTTGATATGAGAAACTAAATTGACAGAGTTTCTGTATGTAAAAAGTAACGTACCAAATAATGTGCTATATGGCTTGTATTTATAGGGATGGATTGATAGAATCCATGTTGAATTGAACTTGTAAAGAGATAAGATATAATCCTCAGAGGATTATATCTGTTAAGGAGTCATTGTTTGACTTGAATTGATGTAGATGGTTACAATCCTGATTGGATAATAATTGTTGAATCCTTGTTTGAATAGGACTGTTCAATCTGCTTGCCGGATAGCCGAGGAACACAAATTTCTTATCTCGGCATTTGCATGTAAGCCGAGATGCATGATTTTGCTTCCTCGTCAGTTGATGATCTGCCGACATGTGGATATGCCGAGACGCATGATTTTGTCTCCTCGTCATATGATGATATGCCGAGGTGCGAACTTTTCTCTCCTCGTCATTCATGACCTCTCGGAGCATGATGAGCCGGGGAGGAAATAGTGGTATGAAGAGCCCGTTGACAATGTTAAGGCCGAGGAAGGTACCTCTCGGCATACGAGGAAGGTATCCTCGGCACTCATAATTGGGGCATTTATACTTGCATGTTGGGCCTTGATTATCCTTGTTGATGACGATATACGAGACCGAGGAAGCCCATTGTTGTTTCTCGTACCCTGGAGATGGATTATGTTTAGGGCCCAATCCATTTGGGCCTGACCCGGTCAAGCCCACGTTCGTATCTCGGTTTATACTGTTCATGTGGGTTTTGATTTTGTGATTTAAATTTGAATATATTAGTTTCAATTTTTGGATTTTGAGGTCAGTGATGGTGGTTTGACAATGATATTAACCGATGGTGGAATGGTGGACGAGGGGTGGTGGTGAGGCTGAAGATAATGATAGGCGGTGATTAGATGGTTGATTGTATTGTTTAAATAAAAAGGAGAAAGTAAAAAAAATGGAGAAAAAAATTATCATTAGAGAAAACAATTGTTTCTTTTTAATTTTGGCTAACAAATAAAAAATTATTTGATAAAGGTTAAAATTAGTATTTTTCTAATTTTTTTTATAAAGATTGGTATAATTGAAGAATAATTATACAAGTATAATATTTTTCAAAATATTTTTTTATATACTCGTCTATCTTTAAAATTTAATAGATTTAGCCTTTTTTAAATTGATTTTATTTATCTTTTACTTTTCATATTTACAATTAAAATCCTGATAGTTGTTTAACTTTAGTTTGTAGGTCCTGATCTATCTCCTCCATTTCTCTCCTTAGAGTGTGAATTTCTTGAATGTTTGGGTTTTGATTTCTTGATTTAAGATTGAATGTTTCAATTTCAATTTTATGGTGGTTTGATGATGGTTGTGGTGGTGGTGATATTAACCGATGGTGGAATGGTGGTGGAGGGTTGGTGGCGATGTTGAGGCTGGTGATTGTGATTGGCGGTGGTTAGATGATTAATTGTATTGTTTATATACTCTTCTATCTTTAATTTAATATATTTAACCTTTTTTACATTTATTTTATGTGAAAATCTCTTGTAAAACGTGCGCGTAGAACGTGTTTTTAAATAGGCGCTGTGATATTTTTGTAAATAAATAAAACTTTTCAAAATGTGCGGTGGCATTTTTGTAAATAATTGAAACTTACCTGGCACTTTTTGATACTGCAGAAGGCACTTCTGAATACTATAAGAGGCATATTTTAACACTACAACAGGCATGTGTTTTTTGATACTGCAGAAGGTACTTCTGAATACTACAAGAGACATATTTTAACACTACAACAGACATGTGTTTTTTAATTCACTTGACACTTTTCAATATTACAACATATATTTTTCAATACTACAAGAGGCACTTTTCAATACTATAACAGGCACTTTTTAACACTACAACATGCACTATTTTTCAACAATATCACTGCATTATTTAACATTACAACCGATTTAAATGTGTTTATTAGTGTCATAATAGACCAGGCACTTTGTTTATATTGCAACAGGCACTTTATTGTACTAGAAAAGACACTTTCGCAAAACAGGTTCTAGGATAGCTTATCCTAGAACTAGTTACACAGAAGAACAACTCTTATTTTATTTACCTTTTACTTTTCAAATTTATAATTAGAACCCTTGTAGTTATTAACTTTAATCTGTATTGATTTTCCTGTTTTACCCTTTAAATATATGTCACATGCACGACACATGTCAATTTAACTAGATAAAATGGATGTCGTTAGCTCCAATAACTATAGATGCAACTAAAAAGTAGTTTAGGTATGATAAATGCAAAAAAAAAAAAAAAAAAAGGTTCAAGTATGCAATTGAAAAAATCGCGATAGTTGGGATAATTTTGATGCAATTTTTTCCTTATTTATAGGTTCTATTAATAAAAGAAAGGGATATTACTACTACATATTTCGCTTTTCCACTACATTCATTAATATTACTAGTAGGTAACCCGTGCTATGCACGGGTAGCTAATTTGCTAAAATTGTATTTTATTTTTTTATAATAAAGTTTAATAAGAATTTCATTGTGACTAACAAAGTGAACGAAAAAAATAACGATCCATTTTGTTTTTAAATTACAACATTTTAAATACAATGTAGGGGAGGAGGTTCCCACCCTTAACATTCCGAGAAATGTATGTCTTTAAGCTAGATGTTCATTGGCACTATTAACGACCTACTTTGAGGGTGTGCTCCCAAGTCTTAAAAAGAAGAGAAAAGAAAGAAAATGGAAGGAAGTGTAAGTATATTTTCCTTCTAGGTTTGCTCCCGAGTTTTATAAGGAAGGAAGAGAAAGGAAGTGGGAGGAAATTGTTTAAAATTTTCCCTCCTCCACAATCCTCCCAAAAGTGGGAGGAAGTGGAAGGATGGAAAATTTCATTAAACAATTTTTTTGAATTGCCAACTTTATCCCTCAAATATAACTCTTTTCTTCTTTCATTAAGGGTACAAATGTAATTTTAATCTTTTTCCTTCCTAAACTCGAGAGCATTATAGGATATATTGAATTCTCTTCCTTTCTCTTCTTTTTCCTTCTCTTCTCTCCTCTTCCTTTCTCTTCTCTCCTTCTAAAACTCGAGAGTGAACCCTGAATATTACAGTGTTCATAGAATAAAAAGGATTATTTAAAGTAAGGAATATTTGTTTTTTAAAAAAATTAACAATGTCATGTCTCAAAAAGAAATTTTGTAATATGTTTTTTAAACAAAAATATATCATGCCTAAAATTCTAAAATTAAATGAAGTATTGGCATATTTATAAGTGTAAATGGGTCAGACTTGAAATTCAATTCTCATTCAATTCCCCTTATACTCGTCTTCTTCCATGTCACCGACCACCATTCCCGCCGGCTTCACTGTCTCATCTTCCCACCTCCTTTTATCTCTCACGCCCTTCCCTTACCCTTCCCCCTCCCCCTCCCCCCGCATCACTACTCAATTCCGGCACTATTTCGTGCTGCGACAATTACATCGTCGGTCACCATTAACACAGGTGGTTTGTTTTTTCTCCCTTTTCTACATCAACTCCCTCTCTCTCTATGACTCTATCCCTAAGAATTCTTGTAATATTATTGTGATGTATATTCAGAGTGAGAAATTGGTAGAAACAAATCTTGGTTTTAACAAACAATCAAATTTAGTAATACAAACTTATTCTACTTTCAATCTTGTTGGTCTTTTCAGAGAGATTAATCGGTTCGAGTGTTCCTTCTTGTAATGATCAACCCGTTTTCATTTCCGTTATGGCAGGAACATACAGATGATCCCTCTCTTCTCTTCCCTTATCTTTTTACCATTGATTCCGTTTCAAAATGAATGTCCATTTTTGGTGTTGATAACATTTACCTTTAGCTACCATTGCAGGATTATCTCTTATCAGGACACTCTTCTGGATGATGCGGGCAGGCATTATTATATTGAAGGAGCCACTGATTTTCATTTGCGGAAATGCTGCCTCTCTTTTCGACGTAAGTTTTTACGTATTAAGAAGACATTGATCCATTTTATTTTGTTTAATGTGATGACTTACGTGCTTATACATGAGATCTTTTTGTATGTTAGTTATTTTTTTATTATTGTTTTGTTTTATGAGTGGGGATAGATGAATTACATTCTTACTATTGGTTTCATTGTTCACCTTTTTTGTTTTTTTTTTCTTTTAAAATCTTATTAGTAGTTGTTTGATTGGGCATACTTCTTGAACACATTTGAAGGGAACCTGAAATTCTCTAATTTATCAGGATATTTTATGATTTTTTTATTTTTAAGTAAGTTCAGGTAACTTCTTTTCTTGCTGAAATAAGTTTGATAGCATAAATAATGAAATAAATAAGCTTATGTTCAATGAAAAGTTGTAGTTGTGCACAACTGCATAAACGGTATAGTACATGAACAAATGACCTACAACCTTTCGCAACACCTTACCCGACTTGTCTGAAGAGGGAGGAGTTTGAGGTGGACTCTTTCCACCTTGGTCTGGCCTTTCTTAACCTCTTTGTTTTCCGATCAGTGCAACTACCATATGTATACTTGGTCAGCATAAGTAGATAAAGTAGCTTGAAAGTGGTTTTTTTATGAAGTTGATGCCCATCATTTTGAATACATTTTGGACTCTAAGAGCATATCTTTTCCACTTGAGTGAATAATTTTTTTGAATTATTATGTGTAGATGTAATGAGAGGGGATTTCCATTTGGTTGAATGTGTTACTATATGTCCGGATTCGATCTTTCGCTGTATAGGACGGGAGGATTCAGTCCATCACTTCCAAGGTATGATGTAAGCAAATGCAACTTTTCATCCGAGATTTTGCAACTTGAATTATCATTGATACTTGATTCTAAATGTTTGTTTATAATTGAAGGTAGACGTTTTGGCTCTTAGTCGGTGAACACATTATTCTTACTCCACACTTATCAATGTTTTGTAGGTACATATTCTTTCAAAATTCCTGAATGGATGGAAGCTGAATCCACTCTGTTTTGTTGACATTTTTCAATACTAATATATCATCAAATATGGCTCATGCATTCATGATTATACTTTGCATAGTCAAAAAAATAATGACATCAAATATCTTGCATTTGTTAGTTCAATACGCTATGAAAGATATTAAAAATTCAGAATCTGAATAGCAGCTAATATGTAAAATAACTAGCCTAAGCCCGTGTCCAAGGCCACGTTTTTTTTTTTTTTTTGTTTTTTTTTTAAAAAAAAAAAAAAATTAATTTTTTTTTAAATAAAAAAAAAAATTTAAGGGCAAAATGGGAAAGGGACAAAATAGTGAGGGCAAAATGGTAAAACACCCACTTGGTACTGTAGAGAGTACTGTAGCAAATCCAGGTATGATTTATAATATAGATGACTTGAATAGTACTCTTTTTCGTCTTTGAAAGTTCCCTCGTACAAACGTCTATCAACAAATACATTTTAAACTCTTATCATTATTTAAACTGCAAGAAGAATATATAAAGAGAAATTTATATTTGTACCATAGTTAGTAGATCCACAAATAATATGCATTCATTAAGTGGATGTATATAAGAAAACCCTTTTTATAAGAAAAGTATGCAAGTAAAGTTACCTGGCATCATAAATAATAAATATTATGAAACATTAAAAATAAATATCAACCAATTACAAAGATACAATCCTTTGTTTCAAGTACCCGTTTTCATTTGCCCTTTTCTCACTTCCTGATGTTGTTGCCAAAGTGGAATGTGTTTCCTGTTTTGAAGAATATAGCGCTCAAACTCCCGTATTTGCTAAGCTGCTTAGCCTGTAGATTCCAAATAGTGAGCCTGATTCGATTGTCCATGTAGAAAACACTAATGTAAGACTACAATTTTCAGTATATATATTTACATTGAAATTATTATCGATATACCTTATATCCATTAAGTCAACCTTGCACATTTTCATATTGGAGTCAATTGTCTTTCTATCTCCAAAACTTGAAACCCCAACTACTACGCCAATAATATCTACATTACAGTAGCTTGTTAATTGCATGTCAATATATTGTGTGATTCTTCAATATAGTAAACACTTACCAACTAAATTTTTACGATTGTCTCTGACACTTTCAAGCTTCTCATACGGGACCAATGAAAAAATGATATTTTGGAATGATTAGTGATTTGCAATAATTTCTTCGACAAATGTTGTAGCATCAAATAAAATAAATAAGTCTTGATCCAAGACACGATATTTATCTTTACAACCTTCAACTCTAAAGTTCTTCATGAAATAAAAATTGCCTTGAGTAATTAAACCATTAAAATCTGGTACAAATTTGCTGCGAATCATGAAGTGCATTGGATCTTTCTGCAATATTTAAAATTGACATTCAAATGTTAGAGAAGAGAAAAATTCTAAAAGGTAATTTCTAAAACTCGAGTATACCTTTTCATCCAAGCCTATGAAATCCATGCTCATTAGTTCATCATTTCTTCGTGGATTG
Source organism: Adenophora triphylla var. japonica (assembly GCA_022495995.1). Classification (NCBI taxonomy): domain Eukaryota; kingdom Viridiplantae; phylum Streptophyta; class Magnoliopsida; order Asterales; family Campanulaceae; genus Adenophora; species Adenophora triphylla. The sequence goes on along the minus strand of JAFEMH010004114.1, from coordinate 59,483 downwards.
AAAGTATTCCATAATCGCACGACACGAATCTTTATTTTTTTTTCATTTCTCCCTTTTGACAATTGATTCAAAGAGATGATTTGGCTTTGGCGTTGTGACATTGCTCCTATATCTCTTTCTTTTCCGACACTTTCTTTCTTGGATGCAAATGTAGGCATACATATTTATATAGACATTATATACATATGACATTAAATTAAAAATTGAAAAGTTGAAAAGATTTTCTAGTAGTAAATTACATTGTAACATACTCTCTTCGTCCCACGTTAGTTGAGACTAACTTTTTGGGCACACCAATTAAGGAAAAGTAAGTGAGAGAAAAAGTGAAAGAAAATGTTGTGAGTATGAAGAATTAAATAGGAGAGAGAATGAGTGGGAGGAATAGTTAGGAGAGAGAATGTTGTGAGTGTAAAAGTGAAATAGGAGAGAGAATGAGTGGGGTAAATAGTGAAGATTCCTTTGCCATTTTAGACAGTCTCAACTAACGTGGGACGGCCCAAAAGGGAAAGAAGTCTCAACTAACGTGGGACGGAGGGAGTATTTTATTTCAAATTATTACTCTCTCTATAACCATCCCTTTTTTTTTCTCCCCACTATTAACACAATACAATGATGACTTCAGTTTTTTTTTCTCTCTCTCTCTCTCTGTAACTTTCTGGAGCACGTGTATTTAGAAATGTAAAATGCCCATTTCCAGGATTCTTATGATTGGCTGACACCAATACTCCCTATCTTGTGAATCTCTTTAAAGAAACTGTCAAATATTTTAAACCACTTCAAATTCCCACAATAAAAACCCATAATAATTAGGGCTTTTGCCATACCTTGGCCTTTTGTCTTCCTATTGAACACTATCCCTTTCAAAACTGGGACTAATTATGAAGGTGGGCTACCATGATTTATGGGGAAGTTATATGTGTAAATAAATTTCATGAATAATAATGTTTATAATTATATGTAACTATAATATTATCTAATTTTTAAACATTAGTAACTAATACTACTATCTAAGATACTCTATTGTACTGAAAAGATAATGTTTATAATTATATTTCACTATAATATTATATATCAAGTATTAATGAGTACTTCCTCCACCCAACATCAAGAATCCTACTTACCTTTGTGGTACGCCCTAGATTAAGAGTCCTACCTTGTTTTATTCTTAAAATGATAAATAATAAATAGTATTTTGGACATTTATATCCTCATCTTTTTGTAGAATTTCAAAAAAAACAATACTTACTATCCTATATAGTAACTATTATGATTAACTAATACTCTTAATAGTAATAGTTTACACATATATAGTAACTATCATGATTAAATAATATTATTAATAGTAATAGTTAACCTATATTGTAACTAAAATACTATTACTTAACCTATATAGTAAACGAATACTATTTATAATAATAGTTAACATGTATAGTAATACTATTATGATTAACTAATACTATTAGTGGTAATAGTTAACCTATAACTATAATACTATTACTTAACCTATAGAGTAAACTAATACTATTAATAATAATAGTTAACCTATATAGTGACACTATAATGATTAACTAATATTATTAGTAGTAATAGTTAATCTATATAGTAACTATTATGATTGACTAATAGTATTAGCTAAGAATGAGAATACCAAGAGTCATTACAATTTGGAGTGGTGATGATGTGGCTTCTCAAAAAGCTAGCTTTTGCCTAAGCTTGTCTACGTGGCGAAGCCTTAGGCTTCCTCACCAACTTTAATATATATATATATAGATTTAATTTCTTGACATAATTGTCCTTCAAACACATCCAACTAATTATGGTTTCGTTCCTCTTTTTTGGTAATTTTCTTTAATTCTTTTTATCTTTCATATATAATTCTTTTCAATTGTAATTGCCAAGAAATTAAATACATAGTAATTTATTCATCTTTCACCAATTTGTTTTATATAAAGTAACAATTTTATAAATTTACATTTATTTACAATATTTATAACTTATTTTTTGTTATTAACAAAATGAAGATTAAAGCAGTGGTAAATAATTTATATTAATATGTTGATAATCATAAAATCTTGAAAGAAAATCTTTATAAACAATAGAGCAATATTAAGATGATAAATTGACAACATTAATTAAATTTGATAGTGTCGAATCCCTTCGATCCTTATTTTTAGGACAAATTACAAACAAGGGTCCAAAGTATATGGGGTGTTTGCAATCTAGGTTTCAATGTACTTTTTGCACTACAGGTTTCAATGTATTTTCTTAAACAAAACAAATATAACCCACCTACACCAACAACCATTCTTCACCATCTCCAAGGCCACCTTCATGACCGCCCCTCCTCCCCACAGCCCCCTCTCATTATTGTCCTTAGCCCTAAAACTAATCAGAAAAGCAAAAATCAATTCCTTTTTCTTCATTTTTTCTCCGCCCCATCTCTAACTCACCACCGTCATCACCCATGTCCACCTCATCACCTCCTCACACACCGCTCCACGCACCGGCGATTCACCCTCCCCTTGCCTCTTCCTCGATTCATTCCCTCTCAGATCCAGATTTAGACTAGATCTAGATCTCCTCCATTTCTCTCTCTACTACAAATCGGTTCTCCTATATTTGTCTGAATTATTCGTCAAACTTTTTTCGCTAACCCAACTTTAAGATGTAATAAATCTTTCAATTTAAGTCCTAATTAAACAAATAAATAGTTTACGGAAAGGTGTATCACAGTGTAGAACAAAATTCATGTTGACATATTTTATCAAATCTGACTCTAACAGTTTCAAAAAGAGCCATAAACTTTCGGAAAAAAATACAATTTTCAAAAATTAAAATCGCAATTGCTCAAAACAGATCTCAAATTAGTCATAAAAAATGGTGATACTGTTGGAGCTATTGGTTGTGGTGATGTTAGTGTTGGTGGTAACGGTGGTGATGGTATGGTCATGGTTGATGATGCACAGACGGGTTGGCCCGGTCCGGCCCGTAGAGACAAGCCCGCGAACCAGACGGGCTAACCCGACACGTTGCCTTCTTACCCGTGGGCCAAGCCTGCCCCGGACACCCCCCCCCGGTCATGGCGAAACCCGACCCTAGACTTGCCCAGCCGGTTCTGAACCGGCGGTTCACCAAACCGCCACACCTTGAACCGTAACCGGACCGGTTCTGCACGGTTTCGGTTCCCGATTTGGACCGTCCGTACCGGTTCCGGTTTTGAACCGCCATTTTCAAAAAAAAAAATATTTTTAGGGCGGCCGCCCAAGAAGGCCGAATGATTAGTGCGGTCGCCCAAACTTGTTGGTGCGATCACCCTAACTTCTAAACTGTTAAAATTTTAACAGTTTTTTCAAAAAAAAGTTATATTTTTAACAGTTTTTGTTAAGTTCTATAAAAATTTTAATTTTTTAAAAATTTTTTCTGGATAAAGAAGACTATTTTAGACTTTTGTTTACTGCATACATTTTTTGCAAATAGTTATATAAAAAAAGTTATGAATTTTGAAAGAAATAAAACTTAACTTTTTTTAAAATAAACGAAAGTATATAAAAGAAAAAGAGACGGTACCCTTAAATTTTATTAATTAAAATAAAATTACAAAGAGGAGGACAACCAACCTTACCCATTTATAAATAAGGGGGGGGGACATTTAGGAGCTTTTACCTCAACCTAACTATTACAATTAAATAAAAATAAACATAATCTAAAGTCTAATCTATAAAATTACAATTAACCTAATCTAAAGTCTAAAGAGCGACGTAGTTCATTCGGCTTCGCTCCCCGATGTATCTTCATCAAAGGCCTCCTCCTCCTCGGAACTACTTCTTTTATCTTGAAGTCGTAGTTCGGCTCTATGTCAATCGCCGAGCACCATTTGATATTTTAAATTATATGGAGACAACCTTGACCTTCGATCGGACAAGACATTTCCTCCTATTCTAAATACTTCTTCTACGGCGACGGTTGAGGCGGGAGCGGCTAGGATCTTCTTTGCTACCAAGGATAGAATAGGATAGTTATTTGCCCTTCGTGCCCACCACTTTACAATATCAATTTTTTCTATAGGCTCAAAAGAAGTGGTTAAATAATTTTCAAGTTCAATATAAGTGGAGCCACCTCGTTGACGTTTTTGACTTCTAGAACTAATTAAATTATCTATAAAGTTAAAGGGGTCGCTATCATCGTGAGAACTACCACCTACATTTTCACTATTAGGATAAACGATATTACCAAAAAGATCATAATATTATCTATAAAGTGCATATACAATATTTTTAGTCTCAGTTACAACGTCTTTTGCCTTTGGGATAGGTCTATCTAAAAACAAATCAAAGCCGGTGGAAAATAGATTCTTATAATAATAATCAAGTATTTGTTCTAAACCATCTTCTCTTATCCTAGGATCTAATAGTTTAGCTACTAAAAACAATGGGGGAATGTTCAAAAAATATTTAACCCATTTTGTTCTCATCATACTAATACATTCACCTAAAATTGGACAATCTTTAAAATGCATAAATATATAAATAATTTTAGCGGGGTGTTCTAAAACTAACAGTGAAGTGGGATAGTAAGAACCGGATAATTGTACCGTAGCCTCTTTAAAAACTTTTAAAATTTTCTTTAAATTATTACAAACATCCCATTGATGAGGCAATATTATAGTAGAATATTCTATTTGTTGAATAAACTGACACAATAGTTCACGAAAATCATAAGAGTCGGATAATATTTTATAAGTGGAATTCCATCGGTTTGGAACATCTAGGGAAAAATTTTTAGGTGGAATATTATTTGTTTTACAAAATCTAATCCACAATTTTGTTACACTATGATTTCTCATTATATAATCAAGAACTTCCTTAATTGGGGCTACATGTTCCTTTAAAGTTGATAAACCATCTTGCACACATAAATTTAAAATATGACATATGCACTTAACATTAAAAAATTTACCATCAATGGATGGTTGACAAACTTCAATGAGTGATGGTAAACTAGCAGTATTATTAGCAGCATTATCAAATCCAATTGAAAAAATTTTGTGAACTAATCCATATTCTTGTAAAACTCTAGCAATTTTGTTACAAATATTTTGAGCGTTATGAACAGTATCAAAAGATTTATATGCAAGTAATCGTTTTTGTAATTTCCAACTACTATCAATCCAATGACATGTAATTCCTAAATAGTTATGAGTTTGCCAATGATCACTCCGTATATCGACACATATTGACAATTTTTGGGGTAAATCTTTAAACGTATTAATTAAAGTTAATTTCCCTTGTAGATATTGGGCTTTAGTATCACGAGTACTTGAATTTTTATTAATTTCTTTAGCCGCGAGATTTAAACAAAGTTGTGTCATATTAGACCATAATGTGTCATTAGCAAAATTAAAGGGTAATCCTTTAGCAGTAGTATATTTTGTCATTTCTCTTATATACGTTGCATTATCAAATTTAAATAATTGCGAAGACGTACCTTGTGAGGATCTCGTAAATCCTTGTAATTGTGTTTGATCTTGGGCATCTCAAACTTGGTCGGGGTGCTTTGACACCAAGTGTCTTTTAAATGACCCATAACCACCTCCATGGATAAAGGCAAATTTTTTAGGGCAATGGTTGCAAAAAACAGTGTATTTGTTGGTACCTTCAATTGGCACTTTTGAAAAGTGCACGGTCATGATGTCGGACCTCCCCGTGGTTCGACCTCCTCGACCTCGGATTTGACCACCACCTCGCGCTTCACTTTGGGTTTGAGTGGTTTGAGTGTTACTCCCTTGGGTATGACCATGACCACCAATTGGAAATGTTGCATATATCAACTTCGTCATCACTCAATTCGAGCGTTTCATTTGGTTGTATATTATTGCAAATGGAATCATCGGGGAGGGGGGGGAAATTGGATGCATAGTTGCCTTATTCTTTCCCCTATCGCCACCGCCGCCACGAGATGAAGAATTTTTTTTTTGTGAAAAAAATGGAATTATGTGGAAAAAAAATGGATTTTTGTGAAAAAAAATGAAATTATGTGGAAAAAATGGAATTATGGAGACTTTGAGACTTTGAAAGTTTGAGATAATATAGAGATTGAGAGAATGAGTTGAGAATGGTGTGAAATTGTGAAAAAAATGAAAGGAGGGGGAGGGTATTTATAGGTTGGAAAATGGAGAGAAAAAGTTTAAAAAAAAAAGTTTTTTTTTTTTTTTACATTTTAGCCCCTAAAACGGCTAGAAAACCATTATCTAACGAGCAAGTAACAGCAACCGTCGGATCAAGGTAATCAACGGCCCAGATCAAGTAACCGTTAATCTAGCCGTTATCTCCCATGAACCGCTGGTTCCGGTTCACGGTTCCGGTTCACACGGTTCATAACCGCCGGTTCACCGATTTTGGAAAATAAAAACCGAGACCGAACCGGTTACCACCGGTTCGGTTCAAGGGCGGTTCACGGATCACTTTTCACGGTTTTCCGCCGGTTCTTGGCCGGTCCGATTTCGGGCCGAACCGGCGGTTCAAGCACGGATGGGCAACTCTACCCCGACCCCCTCTTTTTGCCTTTAAGTGGGTAGGTGGATCTTAACGGGCTTTTTTTAAAAAAAATACAGAAAATGCAAAAAATTATTCTAAAAACATATATTTTAAAAATTAATAAAACAATTTATAAAAATATCAAAGGCCTTAAAATATAATTTAATAAAGTATATATTTATTTAATAAAGTAGTTAAAAGCTAAAATATACACTATTTAATAATTTATTTCAAAAACATCTATAAGTATATTTATTGTATACTAGTAATTAATAAAAATATCAAATTATATATTTATTGAATAAAGTAGCTAAAAGATAAAATATACTCTATTTAATAATTTATTTAAAAAAATTATATGTATATTTGATGTATAGTAATTAATAAAAATATTAAAGTAATTGAACAAGCACATAAATAAAATAAATGTGAAATGAAAATATGAAATAAACTCTACTTTTATTAAATTGATCAAACAAAATACAACAAAACGATTAAACATAGTCCTAATATGACAATCTAGTAGGGGTAAGGAGATCACGTGCGGTGTGTATTAGCGTGTCTTTTGAAATGAGAGGTACCATTTTTTTTTATGAATATGCTAGATGTATTTTACAAATTTAGCACTCGACATATGATTTATCAGTTACAGAATGATTGATAATAATCTTTAAAAAATCCTTGTACTTGGACGGAATAAACACTTTAGGTTCTGTAGGTACATTTGTAGTATCAAGAGTTTCATTGGTAACTCGAACATTATCTTCAATAAATCCGGCCATGTACACCTAACTAAATAATTAACTGTTAGCACTTCTAAATATATAAAATCAAAGCAATAATTTGAAATTAAAAAGTTAAATGAACTTGACTTTCATTAAATTAACTTAAAAAATTACATCAAAAACTGTAAACATAGTCTTAATTACACAGCCTAGGACAATAAAACATTAAACTAAAATACAGATGAGATTCTCCCTCCATAATTTTGAAAATCATCTATTATCCATCCATAGTATAATCTCCCCCAAGGGTGTCTTCTTCAACGCTCGAATCTTTATCATGTTGAAGCTCCCGGTCATTTCATTGCTTCCTTAGGGATGTATCGTCCCAATCGCCAAGACAAATAAGACGCTATATGAGCTTTAGAGACAGTTGGTTGCTCGTTGGCCTAACAACTCTTTTAGCAGCACTGAAAGCATATTATGAGGCTACCGTGGACACTGGAGGGGTAAGAAGATCACGTGTCATGATGGAAGGTATATGATAAACAGTTTGGTGTGCTTTCCACCATTGGAAAATATCTAGATTCTCAAATGAATCAGTAGGGGAATAATACATACTTTCTAAATATTGCGCCAACTCCTTAACCCCTTTTGTAGAAGGTCTTCCACTTCCACCACGTCCATCCAATCCTTTCTTGAGGAAACCCCAACCAAAATTTGGCATCTTTGATTTTCCCTTTTAGTTCGTATCATCCCTTTATTCATTTGTTGAAAGTTTGGTACTGTAATAGGAGTACAATTGAAACATGAGGGAGCCAACTTCCTCATGTTTCTTCCCCGCTAATGCTTCTATTTCCAATTTTGTAAGATTGGGTCTCATGTTTTCGTAAAAATCAAAGAGCAAACTCCACAGATTAACATGTTTCATCCTCAGATCCATCGCAGTCGCCAATAAAGAAAGTGTGGAAAATCAGAATAATACTTTTAAAATTTCTTTTCTTTCGCAACGGCATCGGCAAATCTCTCATGCTCTCTATTATTTACAATGAGAAGACTTAAGTCATAAAGCTCACATCATAAGAGATGACTTGTGGGGTAGTAAGTTCTCGAAAGTACTTCAGTTGCCTTATAGAAAGGCTGAAGCACAAGTTTCGAGGCTATAGCCCAATCTTCCTCACTAACATGACAGTTCGTTTGATAGATGTCGAAGTATTTAGTGATCACAACCCTATACTCGAGCGATCTTTTCAACATTGTATAGGTCGAGTTCCACTTGATATCTTCGGCTGTTTTAGGTTTCAAGAACATATTCCCCATAGCATGGCACAACTCCATATATTTTATTAGCCTTTGGTCTGATCCCTTTATGGTAATTTTAGTGATCGCTGACCACTATACCTCTGCCGATCTTTTCAACATCGTATAGGTCGAGTTCCACTTGATATCTTCGACTGTTTAGGATTTCAAGAACATATTCCCCATAGCATGGCACAACTCCATATATTTTATTAGCCTTTGGTCTGATCCCTTTATGGTAATACAAACTTGGTTAATGTTGTTTGTGGTGTGGCGTAGTGAGCTAAGCAAATCATGAATACAGAGGTTGAGAATGTGGCCAGCATACCTAACATGAAGCAACTTGCCTTCTAGGGGAGGATTAAGAGATTGAATCATCAATGTGGCTGTATTGGTGTTATAGGTGGCGTTATCATATGAGCAGGAGAGAATTTTATCCGTAATAACATTCTCACCTAAAACATTGAGAATGTGAGTAGTGCATTGCCTAGTTGTATGAGGGTGGCATGGTTTGGAATGAAATAATTCTCTTTTGTAACAACCAATCCTCATTAATCCAATGAGCGATAATACAAGTAAATTTCTCAGCAGTTGAACTATGGTTAGCTTTTCAGCCATCAATTGTCAAGGGAATACTACCTTTGTGGCTTTGGAGGAGATTGTCTAAGGAAAGTGTTCCGGACTGGAATTTTAATATTCCTTGTGATGTTAGTTCGAGACATTGGCTTGAATCCGGGGTTAAGAGTTTTGCAAACATTGTGAAATCTCTCATCCCGCGAAAGTGATAAGGGTAATCGACAACTCACAATAAACATGGCTATGATATCATCATTGACTTTGGGGGAGGTGACACAAGTTATGTTCAGTTTGGTTTGGGTTTTATCATCCCTACCTTTTGCATGGATTTTCTTGTGTCTCTTTAGATGAGACGTACCCTTTTTCTTGGACGAGTTAAGTGTTTTTTTACAAATTTTGTACTCGGCTTTTTCTTCACCACAATCATTGATAATCATGTTAAAATATTTCTCATACTTGGAAGCTTTAGGTTCTCTACCCTTCCCCTTATCCTTCCCTTACCCTTACTACCACTAGAAAGACTGTCGTTGACTCACCCATATTAGGTAGATTTGTACTAGCAAGAGTTTCACCGGTAACTCGAACATCATTCTCATTCTCATCCTCATCCTCTTCTTCCTCCTCATAAGCATCATCATCTATTTGATAATGGTTCCTAGATGTGTAATTATGTTGGACTAGTTGGGAGTCAAAAGAAAAGAAGGTAGGATTAGGACATGGGGTGAGATGGCTGGGAAAATGAGGGGTCATCAATGGGTTTGAACCATAATTGATTATATTAATCATCAATTGTTCATTGTCAATGTTTTGTGATTGTTGGTATAGTCGTGGTGATGGAGGGCCAAATATATATTCAGCAAAACCTACCATATATACCTAATTAAAGAAAATAGTATTAAGACTTTAAAATATCAAATTTTAAAAAACAGTATGTTTCATTTTTTTTTCCATTATTACGTTGTATTACCTTGCATCAAGCATCAGAATGAGCTTTTTTTCATTATTTTTACGTTGATCCAAAATAATAATAAAATTAATGAACTTTAGTATCTTGATTGAATATGAAAATGGAACTCATTGTAGGACAAACTAGCATGGAAAAGAAGAACTCTTTCTTAGGTATGCGGAAGGTAAATTTAAATGAAGATAAAAACAATAATAAAATTGACAAAATTTGTAGATAATAATAAAATACATAAATATAGTAACAACTTAAAAATATAAAATTACCTCAATCTTGATGATGATTTCTTCTTAAATAATAGAAATTGTCCAACCATCTTTATTTTCCTAAAACAATTTCTTCGAATATCAAAAAAAAAATTAGGAATAATTTCAAGAATTAGGACTTGGGACTAGACTAGAGACTTGACATTGGGGGATTGGGAATTGAGAGTATTTGATGAATGTTTTGGAGTGAAAATAATTAAAGTGGCATCACATACTTATACTAAACTATAAAATAATTTGGACCAAAATTACCCTTCAAAAAGATTGTTATGAGGGGTTAAAGAGTAGTAAAAACAAAAACTGTAACATAATGTACCATTTTTAGGACGAAAATATCCCTATTGTTATTTAATATCAAATTAATTCGGGGCTATTTTGAACAAAATACAAAAAAAAGGTTGTAATTGAATTTATGGCTGGTTGGCGGACAGAAGGCCGAAACAGCCAGGCTTGGCCCGGCCTGTTGCAACTTTACATGATCCGGTCCGTATATACGACGCAGGCCGGGCTTCATGGGCTTGGTGGCGGACTAGGAAAGTTGCGGGTTGGCGGGCGGTGAACGACGGGCTTGCAGGCCGGCCCACGAACTTGGGCCTGAAATGTTCATCTTCAGTCATGGTGGAAATAGGATTTGTTTGAAAATATCATATTGAGTGAGGGGTTTAAAAGTTGTAGTTGAAATTTGAAGGGCTAATTTAAAGATCAAAATGAAAAAATGTGATTGAAATGATCAAAATGTCCTCTGTTAAGTGTCACATGGACAACACACGATGATTTAAGGAAAAAATCAATTTTTTTCGTCCAAGCGCACTTAACTGCCAACTTTCCACGACTTTAGACCCTCAATAGCAAAAATAAAATAAAATTATACATTGGACCCTGAAGTACAAATACTCCTATAGTTTGAACACTTATTTGTAATGTGCCCTTTTATAGTGTTAAAACCGTAAGTACTTTATAAAATACAATTAAAAATATTCTGGCATTTACTTTTCATTTTTTTTTTCATTTTTTAAACAAGCATTTACTTTTCATTTAAACAGAATATTTTCAAATTTGTTTAAGAAAATTATCCTTTTATTTTTTGAAAAAAAAAAATGAACGTTATCATTTTTTAAAAGAAATAAAAATCAATTCACCAGCAATACCATCCCCACACAATCTTAACTGCCACAACCGCCTCATTGTTTCTACCATCATCACCACCATCCCACCACTAGTCCACTTCATCACCATAACCTACCATCATCATAACCACCACCATCCCAAAAATCAAAAGAAAACCTAGATTCACAATTCAAATTTCAAACAAAACCCATATTAAAAAATCAAAATCCAAAATAAAATCAATCCCCAATTCCAAAATTTAATCAAAACCCAGTTTCAAATATGTTTTTTGAATCCAGAATCAAATCGTATTTTTTCAAACGCAGAATCAAGTCAAATTTAAAACATAGATTCAAATCTGATTTTCAGATCCATATTCAAATCTGATTTCAAACTCAGATTTGAAGAGAGAGAGAGAGAGAGAGAGAGAGAGAGAGAGAGAGAGAGAGAGAGAGGAGATATTCTCGTTAGAGTGCAGTCGCCTGAGTAAAGGAAGGAATATGAAGAGAAGACAACAGTATATTAAATGGCGTTGTGCATTCAACGGAGTATTGAGATGAAGAGGCATAGACGAAAAAAGGAGGCAAAAGGTGTGGAAGAGAAGAGATGGTGTAGGACGGCAGGTGTGGAAAACGATGGGGGAGGGAAGGTGTGGGGGGCGACGGCCATGGTTGTGAAAAATTGGGAGAAGCGATAAAGTTGACACATATAAATGGGATATACGGTTAGAGAAATATTTTTAATTTATATTTTTTATTTTGGCTATTTATTTTCATTGAATTTGCATTAAAACAACAGTGAAAGAATTCTTGTTCAAAAACATCCTTAGTTAAATGACATGTGACTTGCACGTGATCATTTAACGGATTTTTTCAACAAAACTAGTTAAAAATCCTAAAATACTAACAGCTTGACAACTTTAAGGCCTAAATTATAAATACTGATAGAATATGGCATAACTTAGAAACAATTCCTAAATTTTGGGGCCCAAAATGCACTTTCCCCGTTATTTTCTATTTATCTTTCTTAAGGCAAGACACAACTGCGTTTTCCTCTGTTTAAGCTGCATTAATTATTTCCAAATTGTTGGTTTAAAAAGAAACTTGTGTCAACAGCATGATTCAAAAACAAATGTTGATTGTACAAATAAATAAAACACGTTTTCTTAAAAAAAAAAAAAATTGACAAAGTCAACGTCAACAATTAACACAAGAAAACAAATACAAGTGGCCATGTCCACCGATAATTAATATGCATATCTGTCCCTATCCTTATTAATTTTTTTGTTGGGTAAAGTCATTTATTTCCCTGCAAATAATTCAATAGTTTGGTTTCATTTTGCAATGGTGAAATTGCATTTTGAGCCCAAAAATTTAGTAGGTGTTCACAATGTTACTCTTATTCTTTCATTATTATCAATATAAGCTTCAAATTTGTCATTTTTTTTTCATGCCAGTTTTGTTTGAAAAACTTATTAAATGATCACGTTCAAGTCACATGTCATTTAATAAATGATGTTTTTGAACAAGAATTATTTCATTGTTATTTTAATGTAAATTGAATGAAAATGAATAATCAAAATAGAAATCTACTATATATAATAGCAAAAGTTTTTCAAGCTCCTAGAAAACTCCAAGTGACACAATATCATTGGCCAATCTTTCCATCATCCACCAATCACAATCATCCATTTGAAATTCAATTAGTAACTTTTAAAATTTATAGGGGTTGATTTTATATAATAAATTAGATAAAAATGAAAATGAATTGAAGCACAAATAATTGTCTTACAAAAAGAGCAAAAGCAAAATGAATTTTTTTTTAATAATTAAGAAAGAAAAAAATATAATGCACAAAAGAAAATCAATATCAATATCAATATAAACACATACGAAAAAATAAAATGCAAATAAAAAATTAAAATTAAAATTCTAATAATTAAAAAGTGAAAGAAACATTCACAAACATAAAAGAAATAGAAAAAAACAAGAAATAAAATCAAAATAAAAAATAAAAGTTAAAATTAAAATCAAAATCAAAATCAAAATCAAAATCAAAATCAAAATCAAAATCAAAATCAAAATCAAAATCAAAATCAAAATCAAAATCAAAATCAAAATCAAAATCAAAATCAAAATCAAAATCAAAATCAAAATCAAAATCAAAATAATAAACACAAACATAAATGTAAAAAATAAATCCTAATCAAAATAAACCAAAAGAGATTATAAAGAAGTCACTCACAAATCCGAAAAAAAAGGAGTTTGTGAATCTACTATATATAATAGCAAAAGTTTTTCAAGCTCATAGAAAACTCCAAGTGGCACAATATCATTGGCCAATCTTTCCATCATCCACCAATCACAATCATCAATTTGAAATTCAATTACTAACTTTTAAAATTTATAGGGGTTAAAAATGAAAATGGATTGAAGCTCAAATAATTGTCTTACAAAAAGAGCAAAAACAAAATGAAAAAAACTTTAATAATTAAGAAAGGAAAAAATCTAATGCACAAAAGAAAATCAATATCAATATAAAAACATACGAAAAAATAAAATGCAAATAGAAAACGAAAATTAAAATTCTAATAATTAAAAAGTGAAAGAAACATTCACAAACATAAAAGAAATATAAAAAAGCAAGAAATAAAATCAAAATAAAGACGAGAATTTATAAAATAAAAGTTAAAATTAAAATTAAAAGTCAAAATCAAAATCAAAATCAAAATCAAAATCAAAATCAAAATCAAAATCAAAATCAAAATCAAAATCAAAATCAAAATCAAAATCAAAATCAAAATAATAAGCACAAACATAAATATAAAAAATAAATCCTAATCAAAATAAGCCATAAGAGATTATAAAGAAGTCACTCACAAATTCGAAAAAAAGAAGTTTGTGAATCTACTATATATAGTGGCAAAAGTTTTTCAAGCTCCTAGCAAACTCCAAGTGGTACAATATCATTGGTTAATATTTTCATCATCCACCAATCACAATCATCCATTTGAAATTCAATTAGTAACTTTTAAAATTTATAGGGGTTGATTTTATACAATAAATTAGTTAAAAATGAAAATGGATTGAAGCACAATTTTTTTTTATTTTACTATAAAAATATAAATTAAACGTTCAATTAATGCTAACTATTACGTTAATTTAATTAATTTCACTATGCCCCGTCGAGTATCGACGAGGCATACTGCTAATTTTTACTTTTCCTTTTGCTGATTTGTGAACATTGTTCTGTTATGTATAATATTACCTCCGTCCTAAAATGAATGTCCAAAAAAATTCAATTAGAAAGTGGCATGATAGAGCTAATTTTTTAACTTTAAAGCGTAGCTCACCTAACTCACCATATTTTCAGTTAGATATGTGAATAAGAAAATTATACTTTTTTTTTATCTAACATCAGCAATGGTATGATTTTGTTATCGTTATTGTTTCGTTAGTATTCTGGTCAATGGTATAAATTACTAATTTTCTGTATTCCTGAGTTTATAAAAAATATTTGTTTGTTTTTAATATATATGTAGGTAACTGTTTTGGTAGAAAAAACAATAAAGTAGAATCTTAACTAGGTTTAGTGTGTGGATTGAATAATAAGGAGGGAACTATGGAATTCGATTATATGGAACAAAAGAATGAAAAAGAGATAATGACAACACGATTTGTTAACGAGGAAAACCTTGGAGGTGATAACCTCTTTGGAAAAAACCCCGGGAGTTAGGTCTCCAACCTTAAAGGTTTCACTATAATAATCACGATTACAACTTTGGAAGATAATGGAGAGGATTACAAGAGCTTGTGTGTAGAGTGTGTGCGTATGAGCATGAATATGTTTTTCCCTCTCCATTTCCCCTTAAATACAAGTAGATATGAAAGAGTCAATATGGTTCCTATAATCTCGGCATTTTGGTTTATCACTTCAACCTCCGTGAGACCAAGTCGCCACTAGCCGTTTGAAGGTACGGTGAACGTGCTTGGAGATTGTTCCGCATTCCTCTCTTAATTACTGAAAAATAAGAATAAGAATATTAGGAAATATTGAACAAGTAAATATTAAAACAATACTTACAGTGTAATGACATCTCGATATGCAGGATCAATTGAAGATGTCGCCATGTTGAAAAATGCCCACAACAATTTGTCCCCAAAAACATTTGACTATGTTGGCAACTGAAGAGGCAAAATGTTTTTTTTTCTTTTGAATTAATGGTCCAACTGTCCGCTCTGCTTGATGGGACGTTTTGGAAGACGTGGCGTTGAAATGGACGGTTGGGGAGAAGAGTTATTTTTGAAAAGGAACTCTTTTTCTTTTTATTAACCGCTTGAGAGGATAAATTAATCTTCTCAAAGCTTCTTTTCACCTCCGTTGGCCCACGGCGCCGTTCGTCTCCAAGGTAAAATTCCTCCGTCTCTCGCCTTCTCTCTTTGTTTATTTTTCTCTTTTTGCTTTGTCAACCATGGGTAAAACGAGGTTGTCTGCGTCCAAACCCAAGAAAGCGTCATCCCCACAAGGTCCCGTAGAGATTAATCTCAACGATTTTGTTTGCGGAAATCTTCTCACTAAACCAACTGAAGAAACTTGTTTGTTCAACGATTCTCAAATAGAGTCCATAAAACAACAATGTTGCTTCCCAAGTGGTGCAATTTTTCATCCCTTTTCCATAAAACTTAGGTCGACTCACATTTCCCTCAAATGGATCTGTTTCTTCGAATATCCCTTCCTTCTAGGGTTTAGTTACCCTTTTCCTCTATTGAGTTACCGAGTTCTTTCGAAAAACTCAACTGGCTTATGCTCAACTTATGCCAATGGCCTGGCGAGTTTTTGCTTTTGTCCTCAAAGTAAACCGAGAAAACGGACTAAACCTAGGGCTTCCCGAAATTGCCTATTCCTATGATCTTCAACTTTTTGGTTCCAAAAGGTACCTTTTTATAAAGAAATCAGGTAGAAATCCTTTGATGAGCACCACATCCTCCAGTGATAGGGGATGGAAGAATAGATTTTTCTTTGTTGATAGGACGTCGATTGGAGAAAAGGATGAGATATCGAAGCAATGGAACAAGGGAGGTACTTAAATTCTTACTCTTGTGACTTCTGCTCTTGAGACAAACTGAATTGTAATTGTTCTTGCTTTTATGTAGATATTGATTGGGGAGAATTGTTTCCACCTGCCAAAGACACTCTAGCCAAAATCGAAGAGTTTTTCAGTCTCCCTCTCGATAAGAGGTCTCCCAAAGGTTTGTTGGAAGATTCGTCGACTATTCCAGGATATAAAGGCTTCTACTTCTGTAATTATGTCCACCGGTAAGCTTGGTATCTTGTTACCTTTGATAAGCTGTCATCAATTTGATGTGTTATTCGTTATTGACAATATCTCTATGTCCATGCAGCCTCCAAACCGGTAGTTTCGTGGTCCGACTTTGACTGGATGATATTGAAGCCCCGCTCTCTGAACCCGTTGTCAAGATTGAAAAGAAACCTCCACCTCGCTCCTAAGAAGAGTCCCGTTCCTCGACGAAAGCATTGGTATTGGCTCTAGGGTGAGGAAGAGAAAAGCTAGCCAAGAGGAAGTGATCGAGGTTGGAGACTCCTTTGATGGAATGTCAGCGGGAGATTTCAAGAAGAAATTCATGAGCCTTGCTAATGGGGTAAGACACCATTAATTGGATATTGAAGAGTTTCAAAGGTTGTTATAACATTTAGTAATATCAAGATGTCATTTTTCAGACTGTAGGGTACGTGGAGGAATTGGCAAAAGAAGTAGAAATGGTAAAGAAGAAGTCCAAAGCTGACCTCGCTTTAGTCAGGAAGGAGAAGTTGGCATCAGATAATAAGGTGAAGGAATATGAGAAGACTATAGAGCAATTAAGCAAGTCAGTGGGAGAACAAGAACAGACAGTGAAGGACTTATTGAATAGTCTGGCGAAAAGTGAGGATGACCACAACAAGGAGATAGCAGAAGTGAGGAATTCTTGCAAACTAGCTGCAGCGAAGACTGTTTCTCAATGCAAGGTGAAGATGATGAAGGAATATCAGGAAGGGAAGGCTGGCGCTTGGGATATCAATAGGGAATGTGCCTATCTGTTCAAGTTGACAGGTGAGGTGACGGACGAGGGCGAGGTGTCGTCAAGTCCGTATGAAACGATTGTCAAGGATGCACCAGCAGTTGGAGAAGTGACACCAGATGCAACACCTGCGGCAGAAGCCACCTAAAAAAGAAGGTAAAACAACTTGGTTCTTGGTATTTTGTTAATGTTTACTGGGGTGGAATCCCTTAAGACAATTTTTACTTTCGTTTGGTTTGTAATGGGTCCATAAGGACTAAAGACAATCTTTTTTATGTGTTGGGTTGGTCCAACACTTGTGCACGTTTATTGTTGGTAGTTCGGATACTTTATGGTTTCTTTAGTTTAGTTATGGTTTAATAGTTTTCAAGCACGTCAAGGCTTGTTTCTTTTGGATAATTTTTTGTATGGCGACATGATAGTATGTCGAAATGATAGATACTTAGGATGACATTTATACGTCATAAACCGTAGATACTTAGATGACACGTATGTGCCATAAACCGTAGATACTTAGATGACACGTATATGCCATAAACCGTAGATACTTAGATGACACGAATATGCCATAACCATAAGAATAATACTTAAGATCAATCATCTAATCGAGTGGGAATGGGTAAGCTATATGAGTTTACCCATATAGGCCCACCCCACACCTCAATTAGTGAGATAACTTGCGCTCCAGGCGAAGGTGTGGTAACCTAACTTCTTAAGAAAGAGGTAATTAACTCTTTAAACCTTAGAAGGGATTGTGTACCTTTACTTGAGAAGAGATGGCCAGTCTCTAACGGAGGAGAAATCGTTGTTCCTTGCGTGCATTCGATATGTCCCCATGTAAATGTGTCAATACCTCATAATATAGAAACACGTTAAAAACGGACGCCAACTAAAGTTGACGTCTCTCCACAAAGTGTATTAGCGACATCTTAACTTGTAAATAATAAAAAAGATGCATAGGAGAAAAGAAAGGTTGTAAAGAATTAAAGACGATTCATACCTGGAAAGATGAGTTCATGGGAAATCATATTTAAATGTAATACCTTTTGAGATGAATGGCATTCCAACTTCGCGGTATCATTTGGCCATCCAAGGTTGCAAGGCGATATGCTCCTTTTCCGGCTTGTGCATCTATTAAGTAGGGTCCCTCCCATTTTGGGGCGAGCTTACTGCATTGGGCTCCTTGGTATTTTGGAATGCCTTTCGTAGGACTAAGTCTCCTACTTGAAACCTTCTAACCCTTACGTTTTTATTGTAAGATCGGGCTACCCTTTACGATACTGTTGCCATGCGAACTTTGGCCATGTCCCTTAGCTCGTCCACAGTATCCAGGTCATGTATCAAGATGTCTTTATTATGTTCGGATGTCGTAAGGCTGTATCTTGCCGTTGTTACAAGGACTTCTGCTGGAATAACAGATTCAGTTCCAAATACAAGCGAATAGGGGTTTGGCCAGTAGCATTCTTAGATGTCGTCCTGTCACCCATAGGACCATTGGTAACTCTTCCGCCCAACGTCCTTTCTTCCGGTTTAGTCTCTTTTTAAGTTGCTGATTATTATTTTGTTTGCTAGACTCTGCTGTCCATTGGCTTCGAGGGTGAATAGGCGAAGATGTCACCATCTTAACACCCCAAGATGTCAAGAAATCTTGGGTCCTCTTGCCGATGAATTGAGAGCCGTTGTCACAAATTATCTCTCGATGGAATTCCGAATCATTTGAATATGTTCCTTTTGATAAAAGATATCACTTCTTTGTCACGAACTTGCACATATGCTTCGGCCTCTACCCATTTAGAAAAGTAGTCTGTCATGGCCAAAAGAAATACTCGTCCCCCGGTGCTATGGGAAGTTTTCCTACTATGTCCATTCCCCAAACCATAAAAGGCCATGGTGACAGGATAGGATGTAGCGGTTCACTGGCCGGTGCAGGATGTCCCCATGTCGTTGACAGGAATCACATTTCTTTGCGTAGTCAACGGGATCTTTTCTCATTGTAGGCCAGAAATAGCCCATTCTAAGAGCTTTAGTATGTAAACTTCTGCCCCGGTATGATTTTCACAATCTCCTTCGTGCCTCCTTGAGAACCTGATGGGCTCTATCTGCCTCTAGACATCTTAAGTAGTGACCTGCAGCAGATTTTCTAAACAAGAGATTATCAATAAGTACATATTTAGACACTCTTACCCTGAAGGCTCTTGCATTTTTCTCCTCGACTGGGATCGTATCATCTAAGAGATATTTGATAATAGGAGCTGTCCAAGAGGTTGCTGCAGGAGAGGCAAGTATGTCGGCATCCAGGGCGAACATCTCAAGATGGTCAATTGCTGGGATGTCAACATGTATGATTGGGATACTGGTTTGTGAGAAGCTTTTGAAGGCTGAACCCAAGTTTTCCAGAGCATCCCGCTTGAGAATTTTCTTCCGTGGGATTTGTTCCAAGGAAAATGTTTTGAATTTGGCCGAAATAATTTTTACAATTTCCAAATATGTTGTCATCTTAGCGTTTTTCGCGACGTAGGACCCGTTGTACTGATTAACAATTAGTAATGAATCCATGAACACCCGGATATGCTTGACATCTAAGTCTTGGGCTGCAGTTAAACCTGCAATTAGAGCCTCATACTCGCTTCATTGTTGGTAGCCTTGAAACCGCAATCCGATAGATTGTGGTATTATGTCCCCTTGTGGCGATTTTAGTACAACTCCAAGACCTGTACCTCTCATGTTGGAAGCACCGTCCGTGTAGAGAGTCCAAATTTTTAGGATGTCATCATCTTGAAGTTGTTGTACTTCCAATTCCACCTCTTTTTGTAGGGTTGGACTGAAATCAGCCACAAAATCAGCCCGGGGCTTGGGATTTTATTGCGGTTACGGGCTCATACTTGATGTCGTATGTGCTTAATTGTACAGACCATTTTGCCATTCGACCTGACATCTCTGGTTTTCTCATGACATTCTTAATAGGATAGTTAGTGCGTACAATAATAGTATGTGTTTCAAAATAGTGCCTTAACTTAATAGAAGCAGTTATCAAAGCTAAAATTAATTTTTGTAGATGAGAATACCTGGTCTCAGCATCTAAGAGTGTCTTACTTATATAGTAGATGGGTTGCTGATTACCATCTCGTTCTGTCACCAAGACTGCGCTTACAGCGCCTTCGGACCTTGCTAGGTAGATGTAAAGATGTTCTTCCATCCGAGGTTTGGCCAATAAGGGAGGTGTCGACGGGTAAGTTTTGAGCTCTGAAAAGCTTCTTCATGTTATTCCTCCCATTGGAACTTCTTGTTCTTTCTTAAGATGTCGTAGAAAGGTTTGCATCGATCCGAGGATTTGGAAATGAATCTAGTGAGTGCGGCAATTTTTCCCGTCAATCTTTGGACGTCCTTGACAGATTGAGGTGATGACAGTCGAGAATAGCGCGTATTTGTTCCAGGGGGCGGCTTCAATGCCTCTTTTAGTAACCATATAACCCAGAAACTTGCCGGCCTTCATTCCGAAGTTGCATTTAGTCGGATTAAGTTTCATATTGAAACAATCCAAGATGTCAAAAGCTTGAGAGAGGTTGCTTATGTGATCCTCGGCCTTCTTGGATTTTACTACCACGTCGTCGATGTATACCTCCATTGTGTCCCCAATCTGATCCTTAAACATCTTTTTGACGAGCCTTTGATACGTTGCACCCGCATTTTTAGTCCAAAAGGCATGGCAATATAACAATAAATACCAGCCAGGGGGTTATGAAGGCGTGTCCTCTTGGTCGATGGTTCCATCTCGAATTTGTTGAAATCCCGAGGACGCGTCCATGAAAGTGAGGAGTTCGTGACCTGAAGTGGCATCAACTAACGAATCTATGTGCGGCAAAGTGGAAAGGATCTTTTGGGCGGTGCTTTATTTAAGTCCCGGTGAAGTCGACGCAAACTCGCCATTTCCCGTTTCTCTTCTCTACCACAACCACATTCGCCAACCATCTTGGATAATCGACCTCCCTATCATGTTGGCTTTGAGTAAGCCCTCTACCTCCTCCTTGATGATCCGATTTCGGTTTCGCAAACTTTCTACGTTTCGGTGCACCGGTTTAAAGCTAGGATCTATGTTAAGTTTGTGAGTGATGACATCTTTGCTAATGCTCGTCATGTCATCATGTTCCCAAGCGAAACTCTTTATTCTCGCTTTCTTAATAGGTTCACAAGCTTCTCTTCTATATCCGACGGGATGTCGGTGCCAATAAGTACTTTGATGTCGGGTTGGAAGGATCTAGCAATACTTCTTTCACATCATCCTCCCTAGCTTCCAGACTTCACGTACTTTCCTCGGTAATTGCTATGCTTGTTTTGGAGATGTAGACGCCTTCATTGAAGTTTTGTAACATTCCTTGGCCACCCGTTGATCATCCGTAAATCTTAGCGACACCCCAAGGTGTTGGAAACTTCACACACCGATGGTAAGTGGAGGGTACGGCCTTCATTTCGTGAATCCACGGTCTTCCAAGAATGACATTGTAAGATGTTGCGCAATCAATTACGCAGAACCGCTCCATGGTGTTGAGGCCCTTTGAGTATATTGGAAGCTTTATCTCCCCATCGTTTCTTTGACTTCATCACCGAAGCCTACCAAAGACCGAAGACTTTTTGACAATCTCCGATTCTCGGGATGTTCATTTCCTTAAGGGTACCCAACATAATAAGATTGACTCGAGCCGCCCCCATCTACCGAATACGTCAGACAGCGTTGGCGATCTCGCAAGGAAATAACTGCACCGTTATGATGGGGTTCCAAAGCAAGTTATCACGATCACTTTCATCAAAGGTAATTGGATCCGGCAAGGTGTCGACATCTTGGGCCGTCTCTCCGGCTTTTCCTATTTTGACTCCTTAGCGTGTCGTTTTGCGGCGTAATAGGGATGTTCCACATATTTCCTCGAGCCTCCACTAATGAAGTTGATCACCTTTGTTGATGCCGGGGGAGAAACCGGCCTTTCGCTCTTCATGAGGAGCTTCGCATTTTCACCCTTCTTCTTCTCGGGATCCCAACAACTCCTTAAGATGTCCTTTCGAGAGTAAGTAGCTGATCTCCTTTCTTAACGCGATGCGGTCTTCGATAACGTGTCCAAAGTCTTCATGGTAAGCGCACCATTTTGATTTGTCACGCCATCCCGTGGTTTTGTCCGTTTTCTTTGGCCATCCGGCTTTGTCTCCTAGGTTGCCCATTGCACAAAGTACACCCGAAATGTCAACGAGAAAAACAATAATCAGAAATGTTAGGCACATTATCACTATCTTCATCCTCACCGTCTACCGAATTAATTTTGCTAGTGTCAATTCTCGGGTAGGGATTGGGACGGTTGTTCTGCGATGGGACGATTCGGTCTTTACGTCGGGATGGTCATATGTCGACGTCTTGGATGACGACTTCGATCTTCGCGGCTCATCTTCCTCCAGCCTTATGAACCTTAATGCCCTGCTTCCCGACTTCTTCTAGCCGCTTACAAGGAGTCATTACCAAATCTTGATAATACCGTGAATCTTTCTTCAACCCCATTTTGAATGCTTCGTGGCAGTCGACATGTCAAGATTGGGAAATTCTAACACCTCCTTATTGAACCGATGGACATAATCATTCGTAGTCTCATTAGGTCTTTGGGTCACATTGTAGAGATCACTTGTCAACTTTTCAAATTGTCGATTGCATGAGAATTGGTTATAGAACATGTTGATGAGCCGGGCGTACGAACCAATTGAACTCTAGGGGTTGCCTAATCGGCCCATTTGAGAGCCTGGTCCGCACAAGGTGGATCCAAATCCCCCGCATAGCGAGCCTCCGTCTTGAAGCGGGATATGGATTATGTCCATCTTTTCTTGATAGTGTGCAACATGCTCCTCTCGGGTCCGCGGTGCCATCGTATAACTTCATAGATGGTACGGGAAACGCTTCGGGATGTCGACATTTGCAATTGCTGGGACAAACCGGGATTGATTGTAACAATTTTGGGTCACCGGTTGAATTGGAGGAGTTACACACGGCACGTTCATTATCGCTCTCTCTCGAGATCACTGCATCCGTTGTTTAGCTAGTGGGTTTTCTGCAAAAGGGTCGGCCATAGGAATACGATTGAAATTATTATTATTGAAAAGATTATTTAGCAAACCGTAATCGTCCGTAGTAGTCGTGACAGTAGTGTTGTCTATAAATGGAATGAATGGGGTGAATCTGCGGAAGATGGCGTCGATGGGGTGTCCCAGGTAAAGATGTCGACATCATTAAAGATGTCGGCGGATGAGTTTGAGGAGGGTGCCCATTGGAATGAATTCACTCTGAAATGTAGATCCTCCGGTGTTGTCAAAGTTGAGAACCCTTGCACGCAGTGGTGATATGTTCTCAAGCCGAGATGCGATGAAATTTGTTGGTCTTTACGCATCTTAATCATGGAATTGGTCAACACCTTCGAATTGTTGTCTTCTTGGTCCAACCTTTGATTCAACCTGGTTAGGATACTCCGGATGTCGGCATCTGCATTGGAAGAGGTTGCCCCCTTTTGTGGAGTCTTCGTAGGTTGAGTTAGGCTGAGACCCGGTCGAGGAGGTGGTGGTAACAAATGGTTCTACCTCCGATGTGGGAACAACGGCGGGACCTTTCCCGGCGGTGGACACATTGGAGGGTGCAGACATAGTGAATTTGGTTAGGAAATGTTTCAAATAACCGATAAACCACGAGGCCCCTCGGTGGGCGCCAAATTGTTTTGGTAGAAAAAACAATAAAGTAGAATCTTAACTAGGTTTAGTGTGTGGATTGAATAATAAGGAGGGAACTATGGAATTCGATTATATGGAACAAAAGAATGAAAAAGAGATAATGACAACACGATTTGTTAACGAGGAAAACCTTGGAGGTGATAACCTCTTTGGAAAAAACCCCGGGAGTTAGGTCTCCAACCTTAAAGGTTTCACTATAATAATCACGATTACAACTTTGGAAGATAATGGAGAGGATTACAAGAGCTTGTGTGTAGAGTGTGTGCGTATGAGCATGAATATGTTTTTCCCTCTCCATTTTCCCTTAAATACAAGTAGATATGAAAGAGTCAATATGATTCCTATAATCTCGGCATTTTGGTTTATTACTTCAACCTCCGTGAGACCAAGTCGCCCTAGCCGTTTGAAGGTCTGTTGAACGTGCTTGGAGATTGTTCCGCATTCCTCTCTTAATTACTGAAAAATAAGAATAAGAATATTAGGAAATATTGAACAAGTAAATATTAAAACAATACTTACAGTGTAATGACATCTCGATATGCAGGATCAATTGAAGATGTCGCCATGTTGAAAAATGCCCACAACAGTAACCAAATCAATTTTGTTAGTATATAATTATATATTTATACAATTAATTATTTAATTATTTGACATAAAACATACTGTTATTTTAATATATATATATATATATATATATATATACTTAAGCACGTTGTCGAGGCAGTAATGTTGTCCGAAAAGAATGTTGGTAAGAAGGTGTTGATACCAAGGATGATTATGTCACCTTTTGATACAACAAAATTCCCGATTAGGTTTCAACGGAGACAATTCCCACTGATCGTTTCTTTTGCAATGACGATAAATAAAAGTCCAGTCGCTCGCTCATGTTGGCCTATTTCTTTCAAGACCAGTATTTAGTCATGGACAATTATATGTTGCTTTTTCTAGAGTAACTACAAGGAAAGGACTTAAAGTGCTTATATGTAATAGTCATGAACAGTTAGATGACACGACTACAAATGTTGTGCACAAAGAAGTTTTCGACAAGTTGTAATATATTACATAAAATTATCTCATTAAGTTTTTGAATTGTATTTACATTTAACTTTTACCTCAGTGTTTTATTTTCCGTCGGGGACCGACGGGTTACTCACTAGTTACTAATATACCTAAATATATAAAAGAAATGATATTTTATAATAATAACATTTAAAACTGCAAAAGAAATGGAAAACATTTTTATTACATTTTGTATTAATCTAATTTATTTAAAAACCTGATATTTATATTAACAATATTATTATTAAAAACTATTTAAGTTAAAATTATTTATATGTGATGGAGTTTAACTAATTAAAATGTAAAATAAAATTCTTTACTTGAAACACAAATAAAAAGTATTGTAAATAATTAAATACACAACACTAGTATTCACAATTGTTGTATTTAATTTAAATGTACAGATCAACAACCATCATCTCTTTAAAGCTCAAACCAATCACCATCTCCACCATAATCAACACCCACCACCTTCCATCCACCCACCACCACCATTTACCACCCTCAATCATTTATTTGAAGATAGATATTTAAATATATAGGATACTAGAATAAGTTCGTGTCCGAGGACACGGTTTTTTTTTTTTTTTTTTTTTTTTTTATAATTAAGCCCGTGTCCGAGGACATTTTTTTTTTAAATTAAAAAAAACATTTTTTAAAGGGCAAAATGGGAAAGGGACAAATGTATGAGGGCAAAATGAAAAATTCCGCACTTGACACTATTCAAAAAACTGTAGCAAGCACCCCTTTCACTTATAACAATCACCATCTCCACCATATCCTGATTAATTGTTTTGTGGGGTAAAGTCATTTATTTCCCTGCAAATAATGTTGCAATGGTGAAATTGCATTTTGAGCCCAAAAATTTAGGAGGTGTTTACAATCTTAGTCTTATTATTTCATTATTATCAATACTAGCAGTACTCCCGTGCGATGCACGGACAGCTATTAAAACATATTGACGAAAATTCATACAAATATAACAGGAAATATAGAAATGTTTGTGTACATTGTAAAACACTTTTTTTAAAACTATATTATTAGTACAAATATCATATTGAAGGTCACTAAAATAAATATATATTTAAGGCATAGTTAATTTGTACGAACATTATAAACATTAATTTTTACAAAATAATACTACTTCGGGTAAAAAAATAAATTAATATATTCGTCCCAAGGAATATTTTATAAAATATTACTTAATATGTTTAAAAAATTAATGTAAAATTTTGAAACGAAAGAAATAACATTACAAACATTAATTTATATTTAAAAAGTAAAATTATGATTATTATTATCATCATTTATAATAAAATTATATACTTCACACTTAATTACTTTGCACAAAAAAGATATTGAAAAATAAAAAAGAAAAATTAAGAAAGGATAATTAAGAAATTTATATTTAAAAAAATAGTGATATTTTTTTTTCCAAATTAAATGAAATTAGTCTCTAATTAAAGAGGAAAAAAATTATGAATTTTGGTGTAAATTTTTTTTTAAAAAAAAATTTTTTTTACAAAATAATTGAGGTCAAAAAAATGGGATGAAAAAAAAATCTGAAAATTATGATTATTATTATCATCATTTATAATAAAAAAAATATATTTCACACTTAATTAATTTTCACAAAAAATATATTTAAAAATTAAAAAGAAAAATTAAGAAAGGATAATTAAGAAATTTATAATTGGAAAAGAGTGTTTTTTTTTTGTGTCCAAATTAAATGAAATTAGTCTCTAATTAAAGAGAAAAAAAAATGATGAATTTTGGTGTAAAATTTAAAAAAAAAAATTATAAAATAATTGAGGTTGAAAAAAGGGGATAAAAATGAAAAATCTGAAATAAAACGGACCAATCAGAGATCGCCACGTGTCGTGGATTTTTTTTAAAAAAAAAAGAAAAAAAGCATACACGGACACGCGCCTTTGTCGGCGCGTGTTGCACACGCGCCCAATCAACGCTTGACACGTGTCTCCTCCGCCTAGTAATTAATTACAACTTCGCCACCGTGTGAAATTACCAAAATGCCCCTGGTTTTTTGGCTCCAAGGCTGTGCTGCTTTTATATTACTTTAGATAGGCTTCAAATTTGTCATTTTTTTTCATGTTAGGATTTTTAACCAGTTTTGTTAAAAACACTCATTAAATGATCATGTGCAAATCACATGTCATTTAATGGACGATATTTTTGAACAAGAATTATTTTATTGTTATTTTAATATAAATTAAATGAAAATGAATAACCAAAATAGAAAATACTAATATACCTAAATATATAAAAGAAATGATATTTTATAATAATAACATTTAAAAATGAAAGCTATTTTTATTACATTTTGTATTAACCTAATTTATTTAAAACCATGATATTTATATCAATAATATTATTATTAAAAACTATTTATGTTAAAATTATTTATATGTAATGGTGTTTAACTAATAAAATATAAAATAAAATTCTTTTCTTGAAACACAAATAAAAAGTATTGTAAATAATTAAATATATAACACTATTATGCACAATTATTGTATTTGATTTAAATGTACAAATCAACAACCATCATCTATTTAAAACTCAAACCAATCACCATCTCCACCGTAACCAACACCCACCACCTTCCATCCACCCACCACCACCATTTACCACCCTCAATCAGCAATGCTAACCACCAATCATTACCGTCCAACTCCACCATTTCAACACCATTCAGATGCATACACACAACCACTACATAAGCACACCCAGATCTGCACACAAACACACCCAGACGCGCGCGCAGACACAACTAAAACAAAATTAAGTATGAACATTTCAATCAAATAACTATGAAATTGACTAATAACTCATGAAATTGGGTAAAATTCTGATTAATTGAAAACGAAACCAAAAAGCCTGATCCGTACACTCAGTGAGTGAGTGACTTTGAGAGCGGGGTCATGACTTATTTTTGGGTTCGAGATATTGTCGTAGAAAAAGGATTAATAGACAAATGGATTGGGGTTCATGGTGTTGTTGAGGACGGAAGGATGAGGGAGTGGGTGGCCGGAGGTGAGGCAGGGAGGTGTTGCAGGTAGAGGAGAGGGGAGGGGATGGGAGGGGAGTGACCGAGTGAACTGAGGTTGAGGAGAGATGGGAGAAGGGGAAGGGAGGGTTTTTTATTTGGAGCTCGATATCTCTACGAGTAAAAAGACCAAAAGCCTTGTAAAAACAAAAATATTCTTCCGTTAAGTTAAATGACATTTAACTTATACGTGATTATTTAACATTTTTTTTAAAATAAAACTGGTTAAAAATCTTAACATGACAATAAATGACAACTTTGGTGCCTAAATTATAATAGTGAAAGAATAGGCAAACATTGTGAACACTCCCCTGAACTTTGGGGACCAAAATGCAATTTTCCCTTTTGTGTGTCATCATTCTTTGAATATTACGTACTGTCCGTCGGAATCCCCATGGAAGGCATGACACCATTAACACCTCAAACGACCTTCTACAAATTTGCTTATTTTGACATGTTTAAATCAGCTATTTCTTACTTCATGTTTTCTTACCATTGTGACTTCTTCACAAGCAAAGCAACCATCAACACTCTTCCGGGTTTCAGTGGCACTGTCACTGGCACTCTACCTTTTGTTCTTGAAACTGGATGAGTTTAATATTTTCAATCAAATATTGGGTGTTTTCTTGTTTGCTTAATAGTACTAATAACAATCATAATAGTTATGATGCAGCATAAGCAAAGATAAATATCAATAATTACTAACATAGAATGATCTTCAATAATAAAATAACTCATAAACATATTTATCATGTTCATCTTCTCCACTGTCATCACATGGTCCTACTAATAAATTATGGTAGCTGGTAAACTCATAAACATATTTATCATGTTCATCTTCTCCACTGTCATCACATGGTCCTACTAATAAATTGTGTAACACCAGTGGCAACACTGGTTTGCAACACTTGGGACAACATTCATGGCAATGACATGAAAATTACATATTATCAATACTCAATTTATATCTACAATCAACCTCTTCTTTTTTTTATCCACCATCAACAACCCAATCCAACCCAACCCAACTAACATTATCTCTTTAAACTATCTATTATTTAATTTATTACATATTCTCAATACTCAATTTATATTATTTTTCTAATCTTATAATAAATTAATAAAAATAAATTTAACTACTAAATTTATAATAATTGCAAAAAATAAACTTAATAAAAATATCAAACAAAATTAAAATTAAAATGAAATGAAATGAAATGACATGAAAATTACATATTTAATTATCATCGCCGAATTTTTGTCAAATGTGCTCAATCAAATCATCTCTAAGCGCAATATGATTTTTTATTTTTTTCGAATTTAGGATAAAAAAGTTGGGCAAAAGAATGATTTTTTTAAAGTGAGAAAGGGAGTATTTGAGTTGTGTCTCAAAAAATATCAAACTGGTCTCTATTTATAGAGAATGAAAAAACAAAAATTTAGGTAATTTTTTTTAATAAAATATAAATATATTTATAGCCATTTTAAAATTATATTTAAAAAGATAATTCAAAAATTGAGGGAACCAATTAAAAAATGCCACTTGGCACAAGAGGTTGATTACATATTATCAATACTCAATTTATATCTACAAATAATTTAGTCTGCATTTTGCAATTTCAATAGTAAGTACTGTACATGTGAATTCCCCTTAAGGAAGGGAATGGCACCTCAAACGACCTTGTACAAATTCACTTGTTTAAATCTATTTCTTACCATTCTTACTTCTTCACAAGCAACCATCAACACTCTCCCGGGCTTCAATGGCACTCTACCTTTTGTTCTTGAAACTGGGTCAGTTTTTTTTTTTTCAATAGAATATATTGTCAAGTTTACCACTGATCCAAACAGGGTCGTCAATATCAAGTCTCAATATCAAGTACTTTTTTTTTTTTTTTCGCTCGTCAATTTGTTTGATTTGGGATGTATATATGACATTGATTTAATGGTGAATTATGATTTCGCGCATTCAGATATGTAAATGTCGGGGAAGGAAATGATGTTGAGCTGTTTTACTACTTCGTTGAGTCGGAGAAGGATCCACAGAATGACCCTCTTCTTCTTTGGCTAAGTGGTGGCCCTGGTTGTTCAGCTTTCAGTGGCTTAGCCTATGAAAATGGCAAGACTATTTTTCTTTTTCTTTTCAATTTTCCATTATATTATTGACATTAATATGTAGATAGACATGATATATTGTTCAATCTTATTTTAGCAATAGACATATTGCTTTTTGGTCAACTCTTTTGTTTACTTCAACCAGATCTTGAATTGGTATTTTACCAAGTGGTTGAATTGGCATTAGATGTAGTAGTTGAATTGGCATTTGACGAGAAAATGGGTAAGGGTAACTTTATTTCATCTAAACCATATATAGAAACAAGTTCTGAAATTCGAGTAGCATTCTTATGAATTTGGGGTCAGTATTGTATTGTCTGACTACACAATGACGGTGCGCACTCAACGAGATTGATAAGTATAATGAGTGACGCTTGTTGGTGGGGGTAAGCGTGTTCAAATACAGTAATACCCTTAATACTTAACGATGAGATGAACAAATCAGATTACAAAAAAATGAATTAATGCGCCGTCTAACTGCAAATAGGGCTCCAGATCCGTGATCATATGGCTGTGCCATGTGGGTTAAGTACAAAGTCAAAGTTGGCTTATGCCTTCAGATAGAAACTTCTATTTCTTGCATAAAGCTTTAACTCTAAAAACGTCTTTTGCAGGGCCTGTGGGTTTTGATTTAAATCCTATCCAAGGGGACTTACCATCTTTAGTTTTGAAACCATACTCATGGACAAAGGTGAGGTTTCCATACGAGCATTTAATACTTTGTCCGTTCCACGTTAAAAGTTTACGTTTGAATGTTAAACTTTTGAACTAATATCGATCATCATAATTTCCCAGATTTCCAGCATTATATATGTTGACTCACCTGTTGGCGCTGGATTCTCGTATGCCTCATCCTCAGAGGGTGAACGCTCCTCGGACACAAAGGCTTCTAAAGACTTGTATGAGTTCCTTAGGAAGGTAAGTGAAGTGCTTTAAAAGATCAAAAAAAAAATTAATTATATTTGTTAAGTTAATTTATTTATAATCAATGACTTTATACGACACAGTGGATTTTGGATCACCCCAAGTTTATCAACAATCCCCTTTACATTTGTGGTGATTCCTACGGTGGCATTTTTGTTCCGATTGTGGCCCTGGAGATAGCAAAGGGTACAGACATAATCTCGTCAGAATTTCCTTCTATTTCAAATTTATTCAATCTTTTCTTTACAAGTCGCGTTTATTCATTGATGATGATGATGATTATGATATTTCAGGCAACGAAGCTGGAAACTTGCCATACTTGTCTCTCCATGTATATATTTTCTATTTTACGTATCATTATACGCAACAATGAGTCAATGACTCACATTTATTGTTTGTTTTTTTTTTACTTGATTGCGATAACATTTTTTTTTCTTTCGGGGTTGATTAATGCAAGGGTTACATGCTTGGCAACCCAATAACAACTAATCACGGGGAAAGAAATTCAAGAATTGAGTATGCTCATAGAATGGCACTCATTTCCGACGAATACTACAAGGTGAATTCTTACTCAAATACTTGTTAATCAGCATGAAAGGTCAGGGGTTCAATCCCCACCAAAAATACTCTTTCAGTTGTCAATCTTGTAATAGCTTAAGGCATTTTTTAATAAATAAAAAAAAAAAAAAAAGATATTCTTAATCAGTATGCTTGTGTGTAGTCTGCACACGATAGCTGTAATGGTGAATATGTCAATCCAGATCCAAAAAATTCAGTATGCGCGAAGTTCATTCAAGTGATAAACGAGGTAAGAAAAACATGAAAATTCCTTTTCTCCTTGTTGATTTTTTATCATTAGTGAGATTATAACTTCTAGCAACTAATACAGTGCACTGCAAAGCTGAATCCGGAACATATTTTGGAAGATTGTGTTCATGTTAAAGATACCAATTTGAATGACCAGATATGGGGTAGAAGGTCATTGCAAAAGATTTCAATGGTTACTTCCTTACCACCTCCAATAGGGGAGACCGAATGTTGGGTAACTGACACTCTTATTTCTTCTCCAAAAAAAAACATTTCATTTCGCCTTATGTTGACTTTCAAAGACAAAATATGTTTTCAGCTCAAGAAAGACGATATCTCAGCTACATGGGCAAATAATCCCAAAGTCCAACAAGCTATTCACATTCGCAATGTAAGTTACAACAAGAATAGTTCAATATATTTGAATCTATGAACTTCCATTTGGGTATCATAGATAAGGAAACGATGTGCAAAATGTATAAATATGATCCTCTGTTTTGTTTTGATGAGCAGGGTTCAAAAAGAGAGTGGACGATATGCAATAGGACCACGCCATATGAGAGGAATGTACCAAATGTTATGGAATATCATCGTAATCTTACGACAAGAAACATTCGGGCTTTGGTTTTTAGGTAACTTTCATGGCTTTCTTTGTCAGTTTGTCACTTTCGTTAGTTCCCACCGATCATATATTTTTGTGGATTTGGCCTGGGGGGGGGGGGGGATGCTGGACTTTACTTAAATTTTACCAAATTTGTCCATTGCAGCGGAGATCATGACTTGGTTGCTCCATATTTTGCTACATTGTCATGGATAAAGTCTCTCAATCTGACAATTGAAGATAACTGGAGAGCGTGGCTTGTCGATGGTCAAGTTGCAGGGTATGTTTTGTTTTCTAACTCAGACTCATAATAAATATAGCATCTTGATTTTTTAGGTCAATTTTATTGAACTTGTCACGTTATTGCTTTGCACAAACTATTTCCCACAGATACACAGAGAAGTACAAAAAAAATGGCTATGAACTGATTTTTGCAACTGCAAAGGTAAAAAAAACTGCTAATTTCAAGTCTGTTATTTGAGGGTCAAGAAATAGACTACTTATGAATGACTACTTATGAATTATTTTTGATACGCGTAGGGGGCAGGTCACGTTGCCATTGAGAACAAGCCCAAGGAATTTCTCGCCATGGTTGATCGATGGTTTTCTAAGTCTCAATTGTAGAATTTCTTGCCAAAACTGTAACAACCCTAAAAATTTATACTCTTTATTTATTTAAAATATGATTGCCCTTAATTAGTTATGTTGGTTATTTAAATTAATTATTTGAATTATTCTTTTCCTAGATGGACTAGGATTAAATGGGTCTGAGTGTGTCAACTTGGGTTATTTATTTTGGATTGGACTCTACAATGGGATTAGGAAATTATAAACCCAAGAAATTAAATCTATTAAACCTAGGCCTCTTGGGTGAAGTAACTGATGGAAGTAAAGGGGGTGTCTCTCCATATTTTGTTAACGGCAATAGAGGAAGAGGTAAGGAGCCGCATGGGGTATAAAAAGAGAAGGTCACGGCTGATAGAAGGTTACGGCAATTAGAGAGATTACGCTAAGTGAGAGAGAGGCGCAGAGAGAAAGAGCAACAGTAAGGAGAAGGCGGCAGCAAGAGGGAAAAGGTGTCAGTTGTCGTGTTCAAGCTCAATCTAGGTAAGTAATCGTTCTCTTCTTTTGAGTTCTAAGATAGAGAAACAAGTGAATACTCTAAAGAGAAAATCGGATTATGGGTATAAATCATGAAGTATAATTGTTGAATTAGAACTAAGATTGAAGCATGAAATTGATTGAATATTGATATGCCATGCTAGGAAGTTTATAATGAAGTAGGGTGTGGTTATTGCTCAGTAATCTAAATTATATGTAAGCAGGCTTAGTGAATATTGTCATGCAATACTAAGTCAATTGAATGTATTACATGGAAGAAGGTTGTGTAAAAGAACCTGCCATTGATGAATTATGGTGAGGAGATTGAGTATGAAATCAATGGGTAAACCCATATTGCATGCTAAGATATGAACGAATCAGAGAGAAGACTGAGGGGTCTGTGAGTGTTCTGTGTGTGTTGTATGTAGGCGCAGCCGTGTGAGGGGGGGGCTGCAGCTGTGAGTGTCGTGTGTGTGTGGGTTGCGTGTGTGGGCAGGGGGAATACAGAGAGTGGTGTGTGTGTGTGATCCAGTGAAGTCGGGTGTGAGTGTGCAGATTTGGGATGTCTGTTGCTGAGGTGTGTATGAGTGTGTGTTGCTGAAGTTGGCTGCGGTAGTGTGTGCAGTGTGTGTACAGAGATCGTAGAGTGTTTAGGTGTGGGTTTAAGGTGTATAAAGCTGTGAATAGTAAAATACGTATACTGTGAATAGTAAAATACATATGCTGTGAATAGTAAATTAGAACGGATAATTGTTAATGAATCTTAGAAACCCTAAGGGTAATTTGGGAAACCTAAAAGAGTAAAAGAGTAAATCTTTAAAAGGAGTTAAGAAGAATAACTCATAGATTTATCGAAAATGATTAACGGTACTAAGTAGGGAGGGATTACTTGTACCTAAGTTGAGTTTCTCTGCACTTGATTGTAGATTTGTGCAAGAGGACTTTCGAAGGAAGAGCAAGTAAGCTAAGGTAAGGGATTACGTTCCTTAAGTATATTTGAGATTCATCCTTTAAGGTAGGATTCCTCATAATTCTTTCAAGCATAGCTACTAATGGCCGGTAGCATTTGAACTCCGATGTTGATATAACGTCTTTTGATTATCTTACCCTTGATATATGTTGTTCAATGGGTATCCAAGTGAATTGAAATTGCTTTATGTATTCTTGTACCGGAAATATTATGTGAACTATAACTGTATCTAATTGAAACAGGTGCAGTTGAATTAGTCTGATTGAAAAGGACTAATTAAGATAGTCTAGTTCGATTGAAAAGAACTTAGACTTTTAAATTGCTACTTGATGAAGTAGTTTGAATATCGTGATATATCATAATAAGGGAGCACCCTGAAAAGGTGTAAGATCTCTTATTCTCTTAACACCCTGAAAAGGTGTGACACCCTGAAAAGGTGTTTGAAACTATGGAATTGACGAACTTGTGATAAGGCCATGATCTCTTTAAGTATGATACTGTATTTTGAATGTGTACAGTTAAAATTATTGTTGATAGCCTTTCGTTGAAATATAATTGTTTGGTTTCGTTCTTTCGGTCATCTTTCCTTAGTACCCGGAGAGATTCCGTATGAACTTGCTGAGCATTGTTCGCTCACCCCTTTTTCTTATTTTTCTCCCAGGTAAGCGGTAGGAGCAGTTGATCGGTCGTAGGAATAGCGGCTTGAAATCAGGGTTAGGGTTTAGCGTTAATAATTGTACTTATCGAGCTAGTGGGTTGTACTAGCCGTTAAGTTTAAAAACAGTTTTTCCTCATTTAAATTATGGCTAGACGTACTAGCCGTTAAGGTTTAAAGACCGTTATGTTCCGCATTTGAATTATGGTTAGATGTACTAGCCGTTAAAGTATCTTGATTTGGGAATTTTATTTGTGAATGAAATTATGTTTATTAATGAAAAGTTAGGGTCGTTACAAAAACCATTAATAAACTGGGCATTTATTATTTGAAGATTTTTCACATGTAATAAGGAGGAAGAAAGAGAAAATTGAAAACAAAATGATATGATATGACAATTTATTGTCATACTACCATATGATATGAGTTCCAGTTATATAGTATAATCAAAATTGATTCAGAATGGATATTAATTTTGCATTTACAATCACCGGATATCCTATGACATTTTGGTGCAATCTAAGTTTCCTTAATAATTTTTCAATTTCAAGTGGACTCAATTTTGCATTTACAATCACCGGATAAGTAGAATTTGGTCCAAGAAATTCATACCTTAGATTAGGAGGAAGAGGCTTCAATTCAACTTGAGGCCCTGTAAGTACCCAAATTCGGATCGTTACAATCCGTTAACTGGCCCTTTCCAAGTTAACCAGAATTCGTTAACTCACACTTTTCAAGTTAAAGAGACTTTCATGGACTGCCCCGAGCATTCGAGAAATCAAAGTGCATTCAACTCACGTTCGGACACGTGAAAGACACCACTTTCCCAAAATACGCAATTTTCAGGACTTTTCGGGACTGTTTCGACACTTTCTCGGACAGTTATTTAGAAAACAGTCAAAATCGGGCTTAACGGAGCAAAAGGACCTTCCTTAGTGACTAAGATAGACACGTGGCACGCATGCAAGAGGCCTCGGGTCAAAATCAATCAAATTCAAGGCTGAAAAAATCAAAATACCCTCAAATTGAAGGTCTGGTCATCCAGCCAGTTTTGCAGGATAAACCATCAGCCTTAGCAACTCTTCCAAATGACCAAAAGGCCCCTTATATATCTTATTCCAGGACTGTTTTGACATTTAAAAACTATCCAAATCAGTCCAGGATAACCTCCTTCACCTCCTATAAATATTCCCCTCCTCCTTATTTTCTCACCAATTCACTCCTCTCTTTACCCCTAGCACAAATGCTAGTCTTTCTCCACTCTTCGGGGGCCCTCGTACTACTCGTCGGTGGAATTTTCTACTCTTCGAGGGCCCTCGTGCTACTCGTCGGTGAATTCTAAATCCTCAAAAACATAGGCTAAACCGACCCAAGTCGAAACGCTGCCCAAATCTCTAGGTTTCTAAACACCAAATTAAGGGGAAACTCTGCCAAAATTCTACCGGATCATTTCCAAGCTCAAAATCAAGGTTTGCCGCGCAAAACTCCTTTTCAAACTCAAAACTCAAAGTTTGTCATTCAAACTAATTTTCAAAAGTAACACAAACACACACACACACATGCGCACATACACATTTCGAGAAAGGTAGAAAGACTCGTCATGCGAGGCATTTCGGGTGATCTCCAGATACTCTTCCCGAAACGTAACCTGACCTCCGAACCTAACAATCTCTGTTCAAAAAGTCTTTTCCTAAGTTTTGGCTCCCAATCAAAACGACCTCCTTTTCAAAAAGTCTTTTCCTAAGTTTTGGCTCCCAATCAAAACGACCTCCATTTCAAAAAGCATTTTCCTAAGTTTTGGCTCCCAATCAAAACGGCCTCATTTTCAAACTAGCCTTTTTCAAAGTTTAGGCTCATAATACAAAACGGCGTGGCGACTCTCTTTTCAGTGAAGTCCATCAAAAAATCGCTCGCCGCAATCCGCGCAATCCGAGTAATTTCAGTTGGCGACTCCGCTGGGGACTTAACATGTTTTTTCAAAAACTGCCTTTGTTTAAAAAAAAAACATTCCGTGGGTCAAACTTTCGTTTACCCTTCCTCGTTTTTGTGTGCGTGTGTGTTTTCTTACTACCGCGTGTTACTTCTTTTTTCTTTAAAAAAAAAAAAAGGAAATTTCAAACAACTTTGATTTCAAAACATTGGACTGTTTTCAAAAAAAAAAGATGTTGCTTTTTCATCTCTTCAAAATCATAACATGTTCGTGCATTTTCGTTCATATTTGATTCTTTGTGCAATATTCTGAACTGTTCATAAATTCTTTAAAACTCATTCTGAAAATCACTATTTTACTCAGAAAAAGAATTTAGTGATCGCACACTACTCGCATTGCTGCCTCGGTACACCGCACACTGCGCACTTACTGTCTCGGTACACTGCACACTACAACCCTTAACCCGGGGTGACCGTTCAGCTGCAGTTTGATTGGCCTTCCTATGCCTTTCGAGCGTGCACGGGGTCATCCCAAACAGCCATCCTAGCCCGTGTAACCATGCACCCTTTGTGTCACACTTTGTCCAAGACCTTGGTTGGTTTTTTGCTTAGTTCGTGTCATAAAGCCTGAGTGTATGATTTTACACCGATCTCCCTCACAAGTCAAACTTAAAAAGTTGAGATCGAAGGTCGTTTCTTGACCCGAAGTCTTAGCTTTTCAGCTTTGACGCAGAACGGTGTTAAAAACATACCCGAAGGTTCAATGTGACGCAGTGTCATCAAACCCTCAACGTATGAACCATACCAGCCACGACTTGGCCAAGGCCAAAAGCTAAGGCCCCTCGCGAAAGTAAGTTAACAGAGATCATGCCAAAATTTCGGCACGATTTCTGCCTTTACTTAAGGATGTTGACTTCGACCGTGACCCATATGTCATATGCGTTGAAAGTTTACATGACCGGCTAGCATTAAGTTCACTTTTCCCTTTGTCGGTGGAATTTGCTTGCCCAATAGGACCCTCGCTCGGGATTGTCCATCCCGGGAAGACGATTTACAGGTGAAAAACGAGGGGCTTATAGACGTAGTGTCGGGATCCACTGATTTAAGACCTAGAGTAGTTGCGAAAAAGAAGAGCAATCTTTTCCAACCATTTAGAAGTCTGAGAAAGACATGTTTTCAGTAAACTTGAACAGTTAATAGAATAACAATTGCATAGTCCCATTTCTTGGAATCTCCAATCGTGACCTTCGTGGTCCAATCCTCTATCGCGACCTTTCCCGATCCGATCTCAAATCGTGACCTTCGCGGTCCAATCCTCAATCGCGACCTTTCCCGGTCCGATCTCCAATCGTGACCTTCGCGGTCCAATCCTCAATCGCGACCTTTCTCGATCCGATCTACAATCGTGACCTTCGCGGTCCAATCCTCAATCGCGACTTTTCTCGGTCCAATCTCAAATCTCGACCTTCGCGGTCCAATCCTAAATCGCGACCTTTCTCGGTTCGATCTCCAATCGTGACCTTCGCGGTCCAATCCTCAATCGCGACCTTTCTCGGTCCAATCTCAAATCTCGACCTTCGCGGTCCAATCATCAATCGCGACCTTTCTCGGTCCGATCTCCAATCGTGACCTTCGCGGTCCAATCCTCAATCGTGACCTTAGCAGTCCAATCCTCAATCGCGACTTTTCTCGGTCCAATCTCAAATATCGACCTTCGCGGTCCAATCCTAAATCGCGACCTTTCTCGGTCCGATCTCCAATCGTGACCTTCGCAGTCCAATCCTTAATCGCGACCTTTCTCAGTCCAATCTCAAATATCGACCTTCGCGGTCCAATCCTCAATCGCAACCTTTCTCGGTCCGATCTCCAATCATGACCTTCGCGGTCCAATCCTCAATCGCGAATTTTCTCGGTCCAATCTCAAATCTCGACCTTCGAGGTCCAATCCTAAATCGCGACCTTTCTCGGTCTGATCTCCAATCGAGACCCTCGCGGTCCGATCTCAAGTCTCCAATCGAGACCCTCACGGTCCGATCTCAAAATCTTCAATCGAGACCCTCATGGTCCGATATCAAATCTCCAATCGAGACCCTCACGGTCCGATCTCCAATTTCCGTTCCCGATCCTTCATGGTCAAATAATCAATCGAGACCTTTCACGGTCCGGTCTCAAATATCCAATCGAGACCCTCACGATCCGGTCTCAAATTTTCAATCGAGACCTTTCACGGTCTGATCTCAAAATCTTCAATTGAGACCCTCATGGTCCGATCTCAAATCTCCAATCGAGACCCTCACGGTCCGATCTCCAATTTCCGATATCGACCTTTCATGGTCAAATAGTCAATCTCGACCTTTCAAGGTCAAATCTCCAATCGAGACCCTTACGGTCCGATCCCCAATTTTTGATATCGACCTTTCATGGTCAAATATTTAATCCTGACCTTGCATGGTCAAATCTTTATTCTCGACCTTTTACAGTCCAATTTTTTATCTCGACCTTTCAAGGTCCAATCTTTTCCAATCAGTTAGGATTATGAGAATACGTGTTTTAAAGTAGACTTAAGTAGTAAATGCACGTTGCACAAGCCCAAAGCCTTGAGCCAAATACCCCTTCCGAAACCTAAGCCCTACCTTTCGTTCCCTGCAGCGAACAAATAGTGGTTCAGAATTTCAGGTCAGCGCCTCGCCAGAATTACAGTTACGGCAGCATCAGACAGTTCCTCAGTTCCCTCAGTTCCTATAGCCAGACTCTCCGATATGTCATACTCACCGAGAAATCGTGACGGGAACGGAACCCCGCCACCGATAAACAATATGACACTGGAAGAAGCCATCCGAACCTGTGAGGTTCACAAGAAACAGAAAGAGGATCGACAAAATTTTGTGGTACAGCTTCTGAATGAGCGAGGTATAGCAGCTATCCCCCAGCCAGATGGTACTTTTGTTCTAATCGAGGACGACGATCCTCCTCGATCAGCTCCCCAAACCTTCAACCAAGTTCCTCAACCGTCAAACTATTCAAATCAAGGAAACAGCCGACCGAGGCTTCATATTGCCACTTCTCAAGGCACCCCTATCATATACGGCCGCTTTCTACCCCACCAATCAATACAACCAGCGTAGCGCTGGACCATCTCAAACAGATCCCAACATCCTCCAGTATCCTCCCGGGTTCAACCTGTTACCTATATACGAACCTCAAAACAACGGGACAAAACCCCATATAACCCAGAAAAGGCGCCCATATATCCACATATATCAAGCCTTCCTCCTCCAATTACTGCCTCTCCGATAGAAGCACCCGGCCCCGAGCCTCAAATTCCACCATTGGACTCAATCCTGGCCTGGATGGTCGAACAAATGAAGGATCTGAAAGCCAGCATGGGCAGTTCAAAGAAAGAAACACTCAGATCTACAGATTCGGGAACGGTCACACCTCTCCCTGCCAAGTTCAGAATGCCAGAAATGGACAGAATTCGATGGGACCGAATGCCTTCAGACACATGTTGACACTTATGTTCTCGGCATGAGAGCAAAAGGAGCAACCCTCCAGCAAATGGCCGACCATTTCCAGCACAATCTCAAGAGTTCAGCATTACGGTGGTTCCTAAGGGTCAAGCCCGAAGATCGCCATACTTGGGATCAAATCAACAACATCTTCCTTGAACGGTACCGGTCCAACCTGGTAATGGAAACAAGTCGTGAAGACTTAATCACCACCGAACAGAAAGCAGATAAAAGTGTCGGGGAGTTCTACAAAAGGTGGAGCTGGAAACTTTCTGAAATCATGGAGCCTATTTCCAAAGATGAACAGATGAGGATCTTCAAGTCCTGCTTGAGGCCATCCATCAGAACGCTCATCAGCCACCACTTCTTCCCTGATCTCCGAGCCATGGTCAACGCACGTTCCCAATTCGAGAAAGACTTGAAAGAAAAGCCGACCCCGAGTCCTGCCCCTTCTTATCACTACGAGGCAGCCCCGCCCAATCCAATATCTGCCCCAGACAAAGGGGGGAAGGTTGCCGGAGCAGTCCATTACATTCAGAATGGAGCACTACAAAGAAGCGGTGGTCCCTCGAGACAACGACGGCACTATGATAATTTTGGAATGCCCTTGAGCGAGGTATTCGATTGTGTAATGAAGCAAGGTCTCCTCGAACCTATGGAAAATTACCAGCCCAAAATCCCCAATGCTAATTGGGATGTAACCAAGCATTGTGCTTTCCACCAGTATCACGGTCATATAACCGACAACTGCACGGTCTTAAGGAGAGCAATTCAAGATCTAATAGAAGACGGAAAGCTTGAGCGTCCTGGCAGTTCAGCAACAAAGGAGCAGCTAGATTAGGGGCTACCTATCCTCGAGATCTGTCAACTGTCTTTTAGTCAACCTTCGTAGGTTCTAGTACTTTCCTCAATCAATCAAGTCCTCCTCGGACATTGTAGTTAATCTTAAATTTTCTATAGAAGAGTCTTTTTCTTTTCTTACTAGACTTGAGTCATTATTTGCACACCTACATTACATTTAATGAAATGGTTGTATCCTATATGATCACTTGCATTGCTTAACAAATAATCTCTTGAAATAATTAATGTTCTGATTAATCAGTGTGAGAAAGTCAACTAGTGCCCTCCCTATACACTTTCCTTACCTCACAAAGGTCTTCATCAAATCATACACTTTCCAAAACATGCCCCCACCATCACCTTGACCAAGTCAACAACGGCGGCAATAGCAAAGAACAACAAAAAGTCACTCAACATTGAAAGATTGACCCCATGTCGACAACAACCTAGGGGCTTGCCTTCGCCCTCATGCGCGTTAAGAAAGTTCAAGCAGGGGCTTGCCTTCGCCCTCATGTGCTTAAAAAAAAAAGGCTCAGGCAGGAGCTTCAAAAAAAAAGAAAAAAGCCCAAGCAGGAGCTTCAAAAAAAAATAAAAAAAAATGAGGCCAAGGATCCAGGACCGCCAATCAGAAGCTTGACAGATGAACAAAATTAAAGCTCGGAGAATGGAGGTTGTCGATAATAATGGAGCGGTCAAAGCAAAGGCAGAAGCATTCCATAAGCCCTTAAGCTATATGCAAATTCTTTCTCCCCGATGAAAGACGACGATCAAGAAGCAATGGAATCATGGAAGAAGTCGTCAAAAACGACTTGTCAAGGAATCATTTCAAGGCCCGTACCTCATCATCCAAACTTCCCATCCGAGCCTTTTCAACAAAAGGACCACAAATATTCATACCCTTTTCTAAAGCCAAACACCGTTCAGCCAGAACTACGGCTGTGGGGACCCCGACCCGGAACCTTAGCTCGTGCCCCGAGCGGGAGGGTCCCCTTACTAAAATAAAACACCTAAATTTTAAAACTTTTGTTTAACTTTGAAAGATAAAACAACTTTCACATTTTAATCATAAAACCAACTCAAAACATCTCCACTTGGAGGAAAGTTATAAAACAAACATTCAAAAAATAACAACATGTTTAGTTACAAAATGAACACAAATGTAAAGTTTTACAAAACTAGTTCAATATACAAGTTGCTCCCCAAAAGAGTAATGTCCACAAGCAACTCCCAACCAACTAACTCTAACATACCCTGACAATCCCAAAAGAACAACATCCAAACTCCTTCCCGTCCTCACTGGGTTGGTCCACCTGTCTCAGCGCGATCTAAAACAGTAAAGGGAGAAGGGATGAGAATAAATCTCAATAAGCTATTATGATGCAACAAGATGCCATATAAGATGCAACACATAACAAGGTTTCTCACAATACATTGGTAAAGCGGTAAACACATTACGTTACCTCAGTTTACCTTTCCCGTCTGAATAATAAGTCGTACAACGTGGGAGTAAAACTCCCTTCATTTGTGAACTGCTTAAGCATATTCACTTCTTATAAGACTCATATTTTAGAGAACCATATAAGATACTAGCTATCTGTAAGGCTTTTGGCTCAATACAGAAGCTATCACCCCAATCTGTGGCCACAGAAGGGGACAGTCACAGGTATAATGTAATTCTATCACCTTATAGAACATTTTCCACAATTGATCGTATTTCATTATACCCCTAAACATCAGCTAATTGAAACACATTCAAGCACATAATAGATACTTGAAAAGAAATCCACACTTGGGATATCAAAGCAACGATATGGTATTAGTACTCATGTTCAAACCAATAAAATAGTGCAACATATATTTCATACACTATTTGAACAACAAACCATGAATATGTAACCAAGTATGGTACAATGCATCACAAGCAAGCCCTACATATTCACTACACAACATTGAGTACCCTTTTATAAAGGTTCAAGATTGAATTACCAAGTTTTGAATAACTTTGGTTAAGTTCCCATCATGCCTTTCAACCATATTCAATACAATATTTAAACATCTTCCTCATATCCTTTTTGACAAGTTAAGGCGTCATTGCATAGCTCATATGTTGTACTAGGATTAGAGTTAAAAAAAGGGTTAAAGATATACTAGGTAGATTAGGTTTTAATTGCTTGAAAACTAGTTCAGGGGAAACAGGGCAGGGCACGACTCGTCCCCCAGGGAACGAGTCGTCCCCCCTTAACACCCAGCCTGATACAGTCGTTCACCCCAAGGCACGACCTGTCACGACTGCATGGCACGACTCGTGACATAGGGCACGACATGTGCCCTTCAGCAGAAACTCAGAACAAAGCTGAAACATCAGCAAGACCAAAACCAAAATGTTATATACTCCTATCCTTAATCTCCTCAAGCAAAATACCAACCAACACTTCAGCAAAACCCATTCCAAACCATTTTCTCACATTCTAACCCAAGTAAAATCGACAAGAACCACATGCAACACTTCCATTTAACCCATTAACATTTAAACTTCAATTATACTACTATCCTTTCAACTTAACAACAACATCCTAACCAACTTCAGCTCAATTCATTCCAGTATCTTTCCAACTCAAGAAAATTGCTCCCAAAATGCCAAACAACATTTATACAACAACAATAATCTTGAACATTAAATGAGCAAATATTGAAGGAAACCATAATAACTTACCAAAATAATTCGAAAATAAGAAAAACTTTATCCAGATAGACGTGATCCCCTCGGCTTCACGAACATTAATATGAAGACGGATCAAGAAACGGACAAGAGACGGATTTATAAGGAATTTTGAAAGGAAATCTAGGGTTTTGGCTCTTTTCTTCAAACAGAGGAAACAAAGGCTGAGGTTTTTCAAATTATGACTTTCATTAACAAGGAAAAAGGATAAACATGGACCATCTTCATTTAAGCTCCTCCAACTATTGAATTGCCACAACTAAATTTCCTT
Source organism: Adenophora triphylla var. japonica (assembly GCA_022495995.1). Classification (NCBI taxonomy): domain Eukaryota; kingdom Viridiplantae; phylum Streptophyta; class Magnoliopsida; order Asterales; family Campanulaceae; genus Adenophora; species Adenophora triphylla. The sequence goes on along the minus strand of JAFEMH010004114.1, from coordinate 14,622 downwards.
AAGATTCAATCTCTACGCATAAGCACCTCGATACTTTATAATCTTTTATTTAAAATTTCCAATATTATAAATTCACTATAATATTTCCTATTCATTTCATTTAGACATTATATAATTAATATTAATTTATTAACATCCTTAAAACATCAAATAGGTTATTAAGATATCAAACTAACACATAAACATTTCAATTATCACGAAATGCATAAAATAAGATGCTACACACCCCACCCCACGTGCTCAACATGTGCTTAAAATGGTGCCTAGGATTAGGGTCGTGACAACGGCGACCTGAGCTCCTTACACTGAGGGGAACCTAGGCAACCAGAAACATTCCAGAGCTAAACACATACAAATCCCATAAACCCGGTTTCATCAATGACCTCCCCCATACACAGACCTTTCTTTCACACCTAACCAACTTTGGCTCGCGACATCGGTTGACTTTCTCCTCATAATTAATCAAGACGTTCGTTCATATCGAGGTTAGTGGTTGAATAACCCGAACATTAACAAAGGATTTTAAGCAATCTTGTGATCATTGTGAATAAAACAAGTTTTCAGATGTCTCGATAAGTCTTCTCTTTCTACGATAACAGGAAAATAGAGTTAAACACTGTCTTTCTGTCAGCAAGGGCTTTCATACACTTTTTCAAACCTCTCTACGCTCATACTCTCTCAAAAGAGTCAAACCCAAAGCGAGTTTTGGTGTCTGCATTAAACTAGGCATCCACATAAAATGGTGGATTCGTTCCCACTTCTCTAAAATACGTCCTTGCACGTATACATTACAAGCCGATTCTTTTACATTTTGGTTGACTAATCAAAAAAATCAAGGACGGTTGCCTCATCTGGCTACATAAGGTTCAACTCAGATTGGTGTTGCATCAGATTCACTCCAAGACCTCCACAGAAGACCAACGCTTCCTCCAAAATGGGGCTTCTCAGATGCAACTTCGAAAGACAGAATTTGAAAGAAAGACTTTGATCGAGATCCGAAGTTTAAATCCAAGATCAGAATCTTAATCCTCATGACACCTCTGGGCAACAGTAGCAGCAAGGGCAGTTTTTCTCCAGCAAGTCTTCCCTGTCTTCAAGCAACACAACTTCAGAACCTACAGGGGTAGGAAAGCCGAAATATCCGATTCCTGGGGCTTGTCAAAAGTACTTTTCAGCATTGAGGTTTTAAATCAGAATTGGGGCTTCTCAGATGCAACTTTGAAAGACAAATTTGAAAGAAAGACTTTGACCGAGATCCAAATTTAAATCCAAGATCAGAATTTGAATCCTCATGACACCTCTGGGCAGCAGTAGCAGCAATGACAGTTTTTCTACAACCCAGTGATATCCTCCCACCTACTCAAATTGCTACCAAAACACATTCGGATACATCCCCAGCACATTTCCATACATACAATCCCTCTCACAATGTATCCCCATAAAAAGCCAGCAGAGCCAGAGCCGCAACCCGGTCATCCCGTGCTCAAAGAAACAAGTTCTGGAAAGGAGGACCTGATCCTCACTCAGCTCAAGCAGACCCAGGCGAACATTTCCCTTTGGTCTCTGCTCATATCTTCATACCCACATAAGCTCAAACTAGAGGAAAGTTTGGCCCGTACCATGGTCCCCGTGGACGCAACTCTAGAAGAAGTAATCCAGATGATCGGCAACATCTACTATGGAAACATCATCACCTTCACAGATTTTGACCTGCCAAAATTTGGGGCTGATCACAATGAGCCGCTCTACATCACTGTTCAGTTGGATGAGCGCCGCCTTCCCCCGCGTACTTGTTGACAAAGGCTCCGGAATGAATGTTTTGCTCACCAAGATGATGGACCTGCTCGGCATCAAACTCACTGATTTGAAGCCTTCAGTCCACACTGTCAAAGCTTATGATTCCGCCTCCCACACAGTTCTCGAGGATGCTACCTTAAACATTTGGTTCGACATACGGATGATACCTACCAAATTGCAAGTGCAGGACATTCCTGTCACTTTCACAGCTATTCTGGAGAGACCATGGCTACATCAGATAAACGATGTGGCATCCACCCTTCACCAATGCATCAAATTCATGCAAGGAAATGAACTGACAACTGTCTACGGGGATAGCATCACCACCAAATGGATCTGCACCAACGGCATTCCAGTGTTAGAAATCAAGCATGACGACGATATGGCATTAACTAGATTTACAATGGAAACTTCCAAGATCCAAAAATGCAGCGTGGACCTTCCACTATTCTAGGACAAAATCCCTCCTGCCATGAAGATGACGAAACTCATGAACTTCATCCCAGGACTGGGGCTCGGCAAAAGGTTACAAGGCCAACACCAAGTCATCGAAGTCAAGGACCACAATACAGTCCAGGGGCTCGGTTATGTGCCCACACCAGCTGACATCAGGGAAGACAAGAGGCTCGCAAGTACCAAAGCAGCAGCCCGCAAAAGGGGAACCTCCTACGTCACACCCAACCTCCGACCTTACAGCTTCGACCTCGGTCGCTACTTCATCAAAGGGACCGATAGTGGAACTGATGAAGATGAGAAATGAACTGAGGGAACCGACAGCGGGACTAAGGGAACCGACAGTGGAACTGATGAAGATGAGAAAGGAACAGGAAAAGTCAGCACAGAGACTACAGAAAAGACGGGAAATCTGGCACAGAACCTCAAGCGTTTCAGAGGACTCAAGGCTAATCCGATAAGAGGAGCGTTCCTCAACCTCACTGCACTACCTGGACCAGTTGCCACCACAGTTCAGCATGAGTACTAATTCAAAGGGATCCCCGACATAGAAGAACAGCTCGAGACACTCTTCTTGGGAGACAGGCTGTTCGGTCCATCCTGCGAAGCAACATTCGAGACATTGACCCCAAGGAAGAATGGACCAGAATTCGTGGAAGATGCTCTAAATGGACCTGCTCTATGGAACCTCTTTGAAGAGTCATAAGAATTCCAAACTAATCAATCTGAGCTCCGAAAATAGCATGATAGCCATGATCGAGACAGGAAAAGCCAACCCAGGGCTCGTGTAGCATGCTCAAAGCACAAATAATAATATGAGTGGGCCACCTTCAAAGTCTGTTTCACAATATCCATATCAGCCAAAAATCCGTGAACCATCCCTCATACAGTGTCAAATCCATCCCGGGCTCGTGCAACAGTGCAAATAATAATAACGGTGCATAATAGCTATAAGTTTTACCTGCTCAAATTTGTTATTGAATGCATTTTATGTCATTATTTATTTTTGAACAACCTACTTGCTTATCTGGTCCAAGTAAACGCCAAAAGTAAAACAGCAATCATAATAAATAATGTACAAAGTGTCGCCCCAGAACAAGGGTCTCTCAAATACAAAGTAATGTCTAAAAACAGGCAGTACATACGGCTACCTAAAGATATCAACAGGGGCTACTCATAATCTTGCTCGTCATCCGAGCACTCAACATACTGCACCGCCGCAGCAGAATCCATGGTAGACAGGTAATCCACGAAGTCATCCCATCCAGAATACGAGGAATGACGGTCCCGCGCCTGTGCTCCTGAAGACTCCCCATGCTCGAATCCCGAATACGAGGAATGGCGGGCCCCAAATCCAGAAGTCTCACCGGCAAACTGACTAAAGCCTTGCCCAGCATCTATCCCACCAGCCATGGAGGCAGATGAGTCCCTAGCAACGGACGGTCTGGAGGGCATGGGCTCATAAACAGCTCGACTCCTCCTGGAACTGCACCGAAAGTAGTCAAGCAGCCTCCGAGCAAAACCAGTCACCCCATCCAGGCATCTGACAGTCTAATCGTAGGTACGGCCAGAAACCTGCAAACCTGAAAAGCCATCACGGTACAGAAAAAAGCAGCGCAGATGCAACATTTGCAGAAAGCAGCTACAGTAAATAAAATCAATAAGATACTCACCGAAGCACTGGGCTCGACTCTATATTGAGGTCTCGCCTGCTCATGAATGGGAATCATCAATCGCCTGTGAGAACCACCAACGCCCTCATATGCAATGCGAGTGCGGGGGATTGGATAGTCTCTAGGATGTGCAGGGTCCTCACCCTCTCTGGCCAGCACCTGTGGGCTCCTCAGCCGCATCATCCGAAAACATAGTCAGCCTCTTCAATGACATTCTCAGTAAAAGGCTCTCCCTACCTATACCGCTGCAACTCCTCCTCAGCTATGGACAAAGGAAACAGCATATGGAGGGGAGGATCCCTCGGAACCATGGGACCAGATCCCGGAGCATACCGGCAAGTCACTCTCTTGCCCAGATACAGGATGTCACAATGAAGCCCCACTAGCAGCTTCCTCTGGCTCATCACCTCCCTGGCAGCGTTCACAACTACGTGTGTCAGATAAAAGCGTCACATGCTTTGGGTTTATTCTTTTTGTTGTGCCCATGAACCAATTAAAGGATGACACGTGGAATGAGAGGTTAGCAGTTGCACGAGATAGGCACGTGAGGACAACATGTGCATGGCACGAGGGAAGGTATGTATATATATGAGGGATCGTCATCCCTCCCAAGGTACGTCCACATACACATACAGAGCACCCTTCCTTACTGTCCATAGATTTGTGATAAACGAAGACTTATCCTCACGCCGGAGGGGCTATGCCGGAGCCGCCCCCGGATTAGTTCACGTTGCTTTGGTGTGCAGGCGAGAAGAAGGAGCCGAGGTGACTGGATTGGACTACAACGATTTTGTTGCTGTTGAAAAAAATCCTGGCAACATCAAATATCACTAATGATAATCTTGTGAATGAACAATATTTTGATATACATCCAAAAAACATTAATGTTCATCTAAATAAAATTTGATCAAAAGAAATTTAAGCCTCTTATCACTTCCCCCTTTTTATACAAAAGTAAAATGAAAATCACTTTCACCTTTAAGCCCTTGTAGAATCTGACTTTCACCAATTGGTCCCCCCTGCAAGCTCTGGTTCTCATATCATCTCTCTCTTTCTGAATTCTCACCACCCTCCATTAATGGTGACTTTCCCCTCCAATCAAATCACTCTCTTTTAACAACCCCATAAACTCCTTCATATATGGGACAGCATAACCACAACCAGTCATGCTCCACCAGCGCCACCTCCACCTCCACCTCCGCCGCCACCTCCACCGCAGATGGCCTTTCTCAGCGCGTCAATAGTCCCAGATTCTCGGGCCCAATGACTCGCCGCGCCCTCTCTTTCAAACGCAATAATAACAGCATCAACAACAATTATTCTAACAACACTAGCACTAATTACACTCACCATGAAATTGATGTGCAACTCAATTCACCCAGATCTGAAATCACCTCTAACTCGGTTTCCGGTGATGGGTTCGACTCAGTAGCTGAAAATAGATCGACCCATCATGGTCAATTTACTCATAGACTTAATGCCAAGAAGCCTATTGCCGGCTCCCCTGTGGGTGATTATGGTGGTCGAGATTTTGGGGATTTGGTTGGGAATAAGAAGAAATTGGGGCAATGGATGTTTTTCTTGTTTTGTGGGGCTTGTTTGTTTATGGGTGTATTGAAGATCTGTGCTAATGGATGGTTTGGATCTACAATTGATCGAGCCGGCTCTAATCAGGTAGGGTGGCATTACCTAAATAAGCAATACATCAAGGGCTAGTCTGGTATGCGACAATTGCAATCCCTTTCCATGCCATTTGAGCAATGTTTGTGCCTTGAAATAGAATGTTGATCATTGCGTGTAAAACAAGCACAAGAAATATTGCAATTATGCAATTACATCTATTGCAAACCTTATATGTTTCTTTATTGGTGTCTTGAAATTATAATGCTTAGTTTAGTTGTTAATTTCCTTGTTTGAAAAAAGACTTCAAATCATGAATGGTTAATACTTGGACACTTGGGTTTCCGTAATTTGTTTCTTGAAGTTATAATGCTTAGATTAGTTGTTCATTTCCTTGTTTGAAAAGTCTTCAAGTTATGGATTCTAATGCCACCCAGCTAAATATTGAATCTAAATGTGAATACGGCTCTTGGGGCAAGACACTATGAAGAATATTCTCCACAACTATTCTGCATTCCTAGTCTCATGCTCTATGCGCTTACTTATACGTGTAGTTTTACTGTTTTAGGGAAAGATAAAATGCTTGTTAGGTGAAAGCTTCTTTGTGTCAACTTGGTCCGACCCCGGTTGAGTAACTGCTGGATTGTTAGGTGAAAGCTTTATATGGGCTAATGCTAAAAGATTGTGAATATTCTTTCCGGTACTTGGATTTGGAGTTGGTCTAGTTTTTTTTTTATATATATTTCTTGAATTTTGTCTCTGTTCTGAAAGCTGGTTTTGACAACACTGGTTGTTGATTTTTATTTTTTTTTATTATTTTTTTGTTTATTTTTTTGGAATACGCCTACATTTGGTAATTGTTGTCATATTTTGATGCATGTAATGCTTGTTGTGTTTGGTAAATTTTGTACCAAGTTAGCTTTAGTTCTTCGCTTGGAGGCACATCTTTCTTCTCTAATAGTCTTCTAAGGGATAAAAATTTGAGACAATCTGTCTTTGTTGTATTGCAATAATCATCATAACAGAGACAATACTAGTTGTGCTGAGTTCATTCTAATTATGGTGACATGAAAGGAAACTAGAATGAAAATGCGAAATTGAAATGTTTTCTCTTCTCTTAAAGAAAATGAACAATACAGAAACACTATTTTTTTCGAAATCGTGATATGTAAATGTTATTAACGTATATGTTGGTGCTATAGGAACAGAACCTTTAATTGTAAGTTTTGGTCAGCATGATTCCTACACTTTTAGTTGCTGTCTAAATACCCATCTTATCTTGTCATAACTGTCCTACTTTTCTAATTAGGATTTCTCTGACTCCTCGATCACTCATCTAAATCTAAGGGATCGAAATTCTCTTGAACACCTAGATCGAGAAGGTGGAAATAACGTTGGAACTGCACTAAGTGATGGGGAACGAACTTCGATGACAGAAACTTCGGGGGCCTTGGGTTATCAGAGGAAAACGGTAGATGTAAGTCTCTTTCACATGTTGTGAGTGATTTTACACGATGATTGAATCATTTGTTAGTCAACGATTATGTTTTTGAAAATGGGTGGATCAGTTTTCAGGTATATGGGCTAAACCCAATAGTGAGAATTTCAGTCAATGCATTGACGGGTCGAAAATTCACAGAAGTAAGTATCTCATAATAATTTGCTTTTACTGTCTCCTTTACGTGTTTATTTCTCAAACCTCTAAAATAATCTTGCAGAGTTGGATGCGAAGACCAATGGTTACCTACTCATAAATGCAAATGGTGGCTTGAACCAAATGAGATTTGGGGTCTGACTATTTTGTGTTCTAATGATCAATCAAATTATTATCCATGTACTACTTTCTACAGTAGTTGATAAACAAATAATTTTAGAGTGCAGATATGTGATATGGTTGCCGTTGCCAAGATCATGAAGGCGACATTAGTCTTTCCATCTCTTGATCATACTTCGTACTGGGCTGATCAAAGGTATTTCTACTCTTGTCATTTTGGTTAAGACGAATGACTTGATATTATACTGGGTATAATTTTGCACTTATAGAACTCTTTGCTCTTTCTTTATCTTCCACCTAGATTTTATTTTTCAAATTGCTGATTTTATGCTAACTGATTAAAGTCTGGAGGCAACAATACAACTAGCCAAGTAACCACCTTGGATTTAAACAGCTCCTAGTTTTTATCAAATCATAACTCTTTCAACACTCGGATCTTGTTATCCTGATTTGTATATTTGATGCTAATAGACGAGTTATTTGTTCGCGATGTGCTACATATAGTGAAACATAGTTTCTGAGACCAATAGACTGACATCAACATCAATAAAACATCTTCATACCCCAGTTTGTTGCAAAAAAAACTTAAAATGTTTCAGACATAAGAATGTTAATTTTTGTGTCAAACAACTGTATGCTACTTCAAGAAGTAGCACTAATGGATTGGGGGCATATTTCCATTGCTCTCAAATGCATTGGTGTTCATTCCTAATGCAGGTAAAATCCCAATGAAGGTTAATATAGTTAATTTGTTGGAATAACGTAAAAGAAAACAAGGGCGGAGCTATGCCTTGGGTTAAGGGGGCAATTGGCCCCATTTAGTTTTTAAAGTGTACCAAATTAGTACAAATAAATTTTGAAAGATTTGATTTTTACCATTAAAAATTGTATTTCCCCCCTTTTTACCAAGAAAAAATTAACACTATATTATAATTTTTCCCCTGTTTAAAACAAATTTAGATAATACATCATAGTATTCTATAATAAAAATAATTTTTCACCCCATTTCAAGTTTTAACAAAGTCCTGACTCCGCCACCGAAAGAAAATGTTATTATTCAATTGGGACAACCCAAAAAGGAATACCCACCTCTTCTATTGGATAGATGGAGTATATATCAACTTTAAAATTGGTCAAACTGACGGAAAAATCAATGAGAACCTCTTCAAATGGAACAGATGACGTAAAACCAATGGTTGCTGTTGGGAATTAATCTACATAAATTTGCAAGCTCCCTATCTTCAGATCCAGTAACTTTTAAACTTCACTTGGTTATAGCGAAAAGATGGATATACTACAAATATGTGATAGGTGATACTTAAAAGAAGTGAATCAATATGGGCTATGACAGTGGCACCAATACAACAACAACATCCCAAAATGATTTGGGGTCGGCTAACATGAATCGCCATATGTAATCGTCAAAGAAAAGATGTGAAAAAAAGAAGCAAAAAAGCTAAGAAGTAATAAAAAAAAAAAAAAAAAAGGAAATAGGTGGGAAGAAAATTTTGAAATAATTTTTTTTTTAGAAAAATCGAAGAAAAAAAAAGTGAAATAAAAACTAAAAAAAATGTGAAGGTTAAGAAGAAATTTAAAAGAAGAAATAGGTGGGAAGAATTTTTTGGAAAAAAAAATGACAGTGGCACCTATGTAGGAAATAAATCAAAATAAATATTTGTATGTATAAACAAAACGGATTTGGAATCAAGAGAGAGCACGGCGGGAAAAAATCTGAAGAGAAGACAGGTATGATTCACCATGGCCCAATTATTTCTTGTAGCCTATGCAAGATTGAGTAACTTTAAACGGCCTAAAGGCCCTAAACTCCAATATCCCCAATGTAATAGTGGTGCACCATATGTCCACCCCTATCGGTCAAAACTCTTCCAGTTTCACAGTTAAGTACTAGCTTCATTGGGAAAAGCCACCAAAAACACTGCATTCACCCTCCCTATCCCAGAACTTCTCTCAGCACCGAGTTGAACAGTACCACAGCATCTCTTTGCAGCAAAATACAACTCTCTTGCAGTCACAGATATTGCTGAGCATCTCTCTAAGTTTGATTTTGCAACATCTCTAAGTTTTTCTTTCATTGGAATTTGGGAGAACAGGGGACCCCAAACAAATTAATGAATAACCAAAATAAACGAAAGATGAACAGGATTAAGTCAAATCCAATCCAGATTGTGAGAGTTTGAGTGGAAAAATGTCATTGAGATATGCGACTCCCGTCCGCCTATGCAATTCAAGTTGAGTGGATTAAGGTTTTTCTTGAGATATAGAGAAAGCCTTTTGTAATGGTTATCTATCATAATTGGGCTAAACCTTACAAGCTGCATGCAAATGAAGCTGGGTTAAGCCTAACTTGAATTTTAGAGAAAGCTTTTTGTAATTTTGCCTATCTTTATTGGGTAAAACGCTTGCAAACTGAATGCAAAATGAAGTTGGCTTGAGCATAACCAAACTTTATACATATTTACTTTTCTCCCCCCCGAAGGGGAGCCTTGGTGCAACGGTTGGAGTTGCTGACATGTGACTTGGTTGTCTGCATTAAGTCCGCGTAGGCCTGACCCTTCCCTTGACCCCCACACATTATGGGAGCTCTTGTAGCACCGGGTTGCCTTTTTTTTTTTACTTTTTCCTTTCCCCTTCCATATGACTGCCCGGCCCTGCAAGATTCTTTATTTAAGATGGGCCAAGTCAAATCAAATTGTAACACATATTTAGAGCCATGACAGTATGTATTTGGGGCCTAGTCAAATCAAAGCGTAACACAGATTCAGAGCCATAATAATATGTGGTTTGTGAAGGGAAAAGGGGGAAGAAAAGACTATGACACTACTTAGTTACTCCATTCAGCCCAGTTTTCCCATCGAGGAAGGTGGCTTATTAACCGGTGGTCTATGTGATACTACTATATCAAAACCTACTGTAAGGATAATGAATAATTATCATATAATGCAGTACTTTTGATGTATCTTCCGATGTTTCTGATATGCCACAATGCATTCTTTATATGTTTTATATGTTTTATATGTTTTGATGTTAGCAAATGATGTTGTAAGGACCTTTCAAATTTATGTGCAGTGGATTCAAAGATCTGTTTGATTGGCAACATTTCATTGAGACCTTGAAAGATGACATTCACATTGTTGAGGCATTACCACCTGCCTATGCTGGTCATGAACCTTTTGAAAAGACTCCAATATCTTGGTCCAAGGTGAATGAATGTACAAAAATTTCCGTTGAATTATACAAATATTACTGCTGCCCCTTTGTGTGCAACTGCTAGGTTTCCCAACTCAAGCTTGTACTCAAATCACATTTCAGTTGTATATCCGGTCTGGACCAGTTAAATACTTTTGGGAAATCATCTGCTGATAAATGCATAACCTTGGGACTCACTTCCATGCACTTATCGCATGCATGCTTCTTCACTAGATTGTTGAACTGACATGAATTTTCTGTTCAGGTTACTTATTATAAGTCGGAGGTTCTTCCCCTTCTGAAACAGCATAAAGTGGTGTATTTCACTCATTCTGATTCCAGAATTGCCAATAATGGTCTCCCTAGCTCAATTCAGAAGTTGAGGTGCCGTGTTAATTACAGGGCATTAAAATATTCTGCGGCAATAGAAGAACTAGGGAAAACCCTGGTTTCCAGAATGCAACAGAACGGAAGAAGCCCGTATCTTGCTTTGCATTTAAGGTACTGCTCGTTGTCTCTTACTCCCTCCATTCGAAAAATAAAATTCCCCTTTTTCCATTTTGGGACTTCCCAAAACTGTCTCCTTTCCTTTTCTGTAAATTTTCTTTTTTTAGTTGTCTCAAATGTTCTTGACCACACAAAGGATACTCGGAGGGTATAAAAACAAACTCATTAGTTGTCTATTGTTTTCTTGAAAATTCGCTTGAAATCAGAAGTGGACACTTAATCAGAAAGGAGGGAGTAAAAGGGCGGAGCTAGATTTTTTTTTATTTTTTGTTTTTTTTATTTTCACATGTCTTTTGTCTGTGAACATTATTTGCTTCTTCGTGGCAGGTATGAGAAGGATATGCTTGCATTCACAGGCTGCAGTCATAATTTGACTGCAGAAGAGGATGATGAGCTTCGTAGAATGCGGTACGAGGTCAGTCATTGGAAGGAGAAAGAGATCAATGGTACAGAAAAGAGGAGCTAGGTGGTTGCCCCTTGACTCCGAGGAGACATCCCTTTTGCTTAAAGGACTAGGTTTTTCGTCCGACACAAGGATTTACTTGGTAGCTGGGGAAGCATATGGGAACGGAAGCATGCAGTATCTTGTGGATGATTTCCCAAATATTTTCACACATTCCTCTCTAGCGACTGAAGAAGAATTAGAACCTTTCAAGAATCATCAGAACATGCTAGCTGGTTTGGATTATGTTGTTGCACTTCAGAGCGATGTTTTTGTTTACACTTATGATGGTAATATGGCAAAGGCTGTTCAAGGTCATAGGCGCTTTGAGAACTTCAAGAAAACTATTAATCCCGACAGGTAGTTATTTCCATCTGTAACGTTCTGCCTCTATTAATCTTCAGAATATGCTGTTTGTGCGTTTACGTGTGTGTGTGTTGGAAGGGGGGGGGTTATTGGAAGGATTGAACTCAATAACTTTTGCTTTTCCGATGCCCCAAATTTACTGCCACTGGACCCTACCTTATACACTGATTTATTTTTTATTTGAAAATACCTTCTACAATGATAGTTGAAAATGAACATGTTGACCTTTTTGTATGACTTTGACTTAATTTCTTCAAGACATATGACTTTGTCAATTCGTTGGAGCAGGATGAAGCTTGTTAATATTGTGGATGAACTAGATGAAGGAAAAATAAATTGGAAAAAGTTCAGTTCCAAAGTGAAGAAGATTCACAAGGACAGAGAAGGAGCTCCATACATGAGGGAAGCTGGGGAATTCCCAAAGCTGGAAGAGAGCTTTTATGCAAATCCACTTCCTGGTTGTATTTGTGAAAAGAACACGCGAAAATAGACCCTCACCTCAAATTACAACTTGCTGATTCGATTTCTACAATGCAAGTAAGTTCAAACGCTACAAGGTCAAAGTTAATTGGGATTATCTCCATTGACAGACCTGAACATTTCAAATTTAGTCATTCATTCCGGAGAGAGGTTTCTGGTGTACAAAATGAAGCTTATTCTCGGATGGAACCAAGAACAACAGCCTTGTTGAAGGAGGTATACCACATACAAGTGTTTTGATTTTCCCCATTATTCTTTTAGCATTGAAACTTATCTGAGGTTGTAGTTTGTCAGAGTAGGTGAATTTGGAAGCTTTTGGTCATTTGGTACCTGATACGAAATACAACAATTTCTTTACACAAGTTACCGTCGGGGACTCCATTTCTGTTTGAATAGTTGGTGTCAATCTCATTAATTTAATAACCCCCGTAGTAAAACAAAAAATGGAATCGTCAAGAAAACTCACAATATTCATAACTAACGTTCAGACAACATTTTATTTCCAATTTAAATTATGACATATTAGAGCCTTCCGCTCTAAAATCATATAAGTAAACAATACTGACACTCACAAGCGCGACAAAACCAACTCACTAGCAGTTTCAATGCTCAGAAATGGATAATCTGTATACCCAACAACCGGATCATGGGTATAAAAAGTAGCCCTATTATACCTATTCAGCGGCGCATTTAGCTTCAACCTCAACGGCAAATCTGGATTCGATATAAATAGGCGTCCGTATGACACCAAATCAGCATCCCCAGAAGCCACAGCTTCAACACCAAGTTCCCTAGTGAACCCACCACTGCAAACAAAACTCCCCTCATAAGCCTTTCTACAAGTCCTCATCAGCTTGGCTTCTTCTTCTTCACTTCCATGCCTTCCTGCTTCAGTTTGACCATAAGCTGTGTACCGAGGCTGAGTCACATGGAGGTAAGTGAGTTTGGACCCTAACTCGACTTGGAGCTTGTTGAGTCTGTCTATGACTGCTAGTCCCATGCCTAGTGGGTCCGAGTCCATAGCATCCAGATGGTCAATTGCTGGGGAAATTCTTACCCCCACAAGGTCCGGTCCAATGGCTGTGGCTACTGATTTTACTACCTCTAATAAGAATCTGCATCGGTTTTCTATTGGTCCACCATACTCATCTGTTCTGTCATTGATGCCTTTCTTCAAGAATTGGTCGATTAAGTAGCCATGAGCACCATGTATCTCAATGCCATCAAAACCTGTTCATTATGTGAAAGCAAAAAATCAACATATGAAGCCAAAACACAAAAGTTAACTCCCTCCGTCCCATAATAAGTAAACTTATTTCCCTCTTGGTCCATCTCATAATAAGGAAGACCAACCAAAACAGTTTTTAATTCCAAGGGTCCCGTATACAGCCTAATAAACTAAATCAGCATACACAAATTAGGAAACTTGAAGAATTGCAGCATTTATATGAAAAGTGATATATAAGACAAACCTGCTTCAATGGCATTTACGGCAGCCTTCCTGTAATCTTCCACAACCCCTGCAATCTCCTCAATAGACAGAGGGCGAGGCTCAGGATACTTATCATGGCTAGCATCAGGCATCAAAATCCTCCACCTCTTTGATATGGGTTTGTTCGTAGAAGATATTGGTGCACAACCATCAGGTTGATAAACTGCACATTCAATGAAGATATTGCCCATCAGAAAATACAACCGCAAACAATGTTCAAAATACATCACAAGATAATTCTTAGTGAATACACAAAACTGCATTATATAATCAAATTGAACAAAAGAAATAAAGAGACAACTGAATTACCGGGATGAGAAGCTCGGCCAACATGCCAGAGTTGGCAGAAAATTACAGCACCCTTTTTGTGGACGGCGTCAACCACTTTCTTCCATGACTCTACTTGCTCATTGTTGAATATCCCAGGCACATGAGGAAACCTGCTTTCAAATTCAAAAGTTAACCTAATTAAATAGCCTTCCTGGAAAAGAACTCGGTAAACACAAATTATATCATTCCATGAGCTCACTCCATAAATGCCACAACTTGACTTGAGTATAATTGCTGTTATTATAGTGTTGTTACTACTGAATTGTCAAAAGCAGCCCTTAGAAAGAAACAAAATTACCCGGCGGCGGTAGGAGAGATCATGGTGCCCTCAGTAATGAGAAACCCACCCTTGGTGGCTCTTTGTTCATAATACTCCACCAACGCCGGCCCCGGAATCGTATTCAACGCCCTACACCTAGTCATCGGCGCCAGCACCACCCTACAAAACAAATACCCAAATTGTAAATTCCATTTCCAAATC